>DWJZ01003585.1:0-16766 GCA_018249125.1 Asbolis capucinus
ACTCCTCACATTGTGAGTGGGAACCCGAGCCCAATAGTGGCACAGATATGTATTGCAATGATGATGAGTCCAATCCCAAGATCAGCTTCGTACTAGGTAGGTAGTGACCTCAATCTCAAGAATAAATAATAAATCCCTTAACAATCGTCCTTAAACGTAATTAGGAACTGCAGCAGCGTAGCACAGCGTACTCTGGGCCTCCTCAGTCATGAGGGGAGAACTATGCTTAGTGGGCTATCAATGGGTTGAAGCCATATACAGGAAACAAGGGGTTGTGGGACAGGAGTAGATTTATCGAGGTTATTGCTTCGAAAAAAATCGATTTTACCAATGTAATTTTGAAAAACACTACAATGCCATGGCAATGCAATCTGACATGTGTTAGTATAAAAGTAAAATAAATTAGGTTTACTAGGTAAAAAATACTAGGTATATACGATTGGAGCTTAAAACTTAGTAGAATAATACGAACCTCAGCAAAATTTTACTTGAAAGAAAACCATTCAGACTGAATTATAAAGGAACAAATAGAGATTCCACGTGGACAGAAAAACAGGTCTATGGATGTTGACCTGTTTTCAGCGAAAAAACGGACGCCTTAATGAAAACTATGAATGAGAGGTGACAATGCGACGCTAATGAAAGCTGAGATAGCTTTCGGAATGGATTACTGAAAATAACTTTTTCTAATAGAAAAACTTTCAGTTTTGTATTAGAAAACCATTTTTTATGTCCAGTAGCAGCAGAATAGAACGAAGTAGAAGCAGAGTAGAACGAAGCAGCAGTAGAAACGAGCAGACGGGTCAACACATGGGACGTCATCACCGCCGCAGTGTCCATGACATTAACAAAGACTGGCATTAGTAAGGCGTTGCCTGCCGGGAAGGTAGTATTGTAGCAGAAGAATCCCTTGACTCTTTCCGATTGCGGGTTTATTATTTCCTTCGTGGCAGGCAACGCGTTACCAACCGGAATCAATAACCCAGACACACCAACAATGGGAAAGAGGATGACGAAATGACGGGAAAAAGAGGAGAACTGGCTCTCAAGCATTCAGCCGGAACACGTCGAATTATTTGACGGTTAATTCAAGCAAGGGGATAATATCCAGACCGGCTTCACAAAGAGATTAATCTTTCTAGCAAAGCTGTCATAAATGAGGTGAATAGTATACTCAACCACGCTTCTCTCATACCAATTAATGAAGGGGTTAGTGGCCAATTCAAGTATGAGAAGTTCTTAGCTGTGGAAGGACCACAAGACGTAACGACAGTCATATAACAATAACCGCGAATCGACGGTTTTATGTGCAGTCCGAGGTAAGGAAACGTTCATGAATTTTTATCAATAGCGATCAAACGTTTCCTTACGACGCGCACTGGTCAAACGACTAATCATTCACGAAAATAGAAGCTACTGGGCTACGAGTTTACATTTTACGAGACGAATTGAAGTCAAATTAAAACTTAAACTTTATTGTAAAAATCACTGAATCTCTATCCAGTCTCGACGTATTCCCATATTCATATTTACACGTAACATTTTAACATTATCAAGACATCTACACTAAAATTAACAACAAAACCAAATATTGTACAATTCAATTATGTTCCTTTCTAACTTTCAAAAGGCATTTCAACGATTTAATTAGTGGCCTATCTAACGAAACCTAAAACTAATAACTTTATTTTCATCTTCCTATCTTTGTTACAGATTGTTAATTTAATAATTTTGCCGCACGCTTTCTTCTCTTCGCTTTAAACGTGAAAGTGGCATGTCGTAATGTTACGTTAAGACATTGTTGTTTTTCGCTAACAGCACTCAGCGCTTTCAAAATATTTACTTTTAGATAAATTTTTGAGGAATCCTCGCTTCTTGGTTTTTGCTTAATCGAATATTACAACCTTAAGCAAATTTTATATAAAAGTCCATTAATAAACCCTTACATTTCCGGACTAGAATTGTCTTTGTCGTGTCATAGACAAACAAATAACTGTGACCCAAAAACAAACATTTATATGTCAAATTAGGCCTGGTGATACAAATTTAAAATCATTTATTTTCAATACGAGCCCATTTATGAACGTAGTTTTTTAGGAATCTACCAATTACCAACTAGACAATAAAATCGGTATTCAAAAGTAACACGTAAAGTGATAGTAAATTATTTTGTTTTGGCAGGTATAGTAACCAATCTCGTGAAATGTTTAGGTTATCAATTAAATGGTCCCTCAGACTAGTATCTGTGAAAGATGGACGGACAGGTTTTCATGACTAAGTCCTGTTGCCACATTTTGGCTCAAAAAATAACGCATAATATAACGGTTAATAAACCAAAGTTTACACTCTTAGTTAACTGAAGTTATTACTGAACATTTTGCCCTAAGTTTCCTTCTACATAGTAATAAACTGCAAAATACAAGTACGGCGGTAAAATTTGAAGCGATTAAAGTTTATTACATCACTCTGGAATTAACGCCTGGCCTTAGATTCTGAACGTGAATTCTCTGTAGATTAGCAATATTGCGCAGAGAAGAGTTTCAGGCGCACAGTCAACGCTTACAGGAAAATAGCGATGCTAAACAACCAATTTATAAAATGAACTTAAAATTTGTTAAAACATTATTTTGAGCCTTTTTTAGGAACAGGTAAAATTAAGGATGAAACAAGGTGTGAACAAGAAACAGAGTGATAAAAATCCATCAGCCTGTAGACGTCCTTTGCTGGACATATTGTAATGTGTATTATATGAGGCCCTCATGAATCAAAGCAGATTAAATTTCAAGCCGAAGAAAATTCGTGACCTTATAATTCAATTTTTATAAATCACTGAGATGATTTCCTGACCATTCCGATGATTAAGATGAACAGTAATATAGTGCCATTGTTTTTAAATTTTCTTAGAATTATTTCGGTATGAGCTCATACCCTCTCAGGCTGGGTCGGGGCCTAGGCACCGTTAGGACGAGAGCTCGTGCTATTTTTCCACTGATAAAATAAGCATCCTTAAAATACCCTAAAAATTCTTGTTTCAATCACAAGCGATCGAAAAAGCGACAGCGCGCGCGGTCTGTAGAAGAATAGATGAACACTAGTGGCAAAATTTCATGAGCCCTCCGTGCACCAGAGGCTACGTAAAGTCGTTGAACTGATTGTTCTAGTTAAATAGCCATTATAAGCCATGTCAAAGGCCTTCTGGCAGTATAAATACTTTCATCGTTTGGGTTGTTCTAACCCTTCCACCAATACGCATCCGCAATGTGTGGAGTACACTCAAGCCTCCTCAGAAAAAGGAGAAATCCGTGCTCAGTCGTAGACCATTAATAAGTTGAAATCAGATCTCCCATAATCATGTTTATTACCCATATCAGTCTACGCATACCGTTTAAATTAAACGAATGCAAATTTTCTAAAGAAAATGCATAAACGTTTCCAGGCCAACGTACAGTGAATTTCTACGCAATGCTAATAGTGCGTACTTATAAGCTAAAACCAATAGTGAAGCAATGAAAGTTCAGTTTCGAATTGCTAATTAAGCATATTAATAACGTGGATGCAGAATTACTGGAATATCCCTTTAATTATTTTTAATGAACGGTCTTCCTAATGTTGTACTACAGTATGAGCTATTTCTGCATATTTGTGTGCGTGATAATCGAGTTTGAGAAAATTGCACCATCAATAAAATACATATTCAATGTCCCAAATGTAGTAATGATAGTTTAATTTTCGAAAATATTGGGGTTTCGTGCACAAAAATGTTGTTATGAGAGAAAGTGCATATGCGCATTTGCCCACTACTGAGCACGGATTTCTTCTCATAACTGAGGATCACTACATCATACTTTTCCTCGGTACAGCGTAACAAGGTACTGCATAAGGTAGTTACGGAACCCTAAAATTGCTTGTGGACTCACACTTAGCCAGTTTTATTTTTTCAAACTCCTCGACGTTTCATGTTACAAACAACAAAAGTGAAAACTCGATCCAAATACCAGAATACTTGTTATTTTTATAATTAATATAAATAAATTGCTAATTAGCAGTATCATAGCCGAGATAAGGAATGCTGGTCAAAGTAACTGGAGCATACTGCGTTCACCTCCTCTGCTAACGATAAATCTATGAAGCTGTTCTTACATTTTAAAGGTTTCTTAACATTTTGGCTTAACATAGCTGTACTCTATATACTCTATATCTATATCCTACTAAATTTGTAAGTGCAAAAGAACAAATAACCCTATCTATCTCTTATGTCAGTGTTACCTTTTCACCGATGGAACCGTAAGGCTGTTTGTTCATCTCATCCGTCTCCGTCACGTCAACGGATAGGAAATCATGGCGCCGAAGTAGTGTACATACTTACATTTACTATGGTCGCTTGGTCGTACGGTGGTACGTCCTTCATCCTAGCGCCGTCATCCGAGCCGCCAAAGTTTTCACTAGATCGGCGTAACCATTTAACATAGACCGGCGTAAGAAACGGGTTGTTTGTGTGAAAAGTGTCTGAAAAGGCTAGAAAATGATACTTTACGTACCCGTCAAAAGATACTTTCGATATCTTCCTTTCACACATCCGATCACTATTAAAACACCATATTTTTATAATAAAATATTCTACAAAGTTATAGAACTCATTATTTGCCAGTTACCGTAAAAAAACGGGGGATATTTATCAAAAACATTCTGAGATCAGGGTACGTTTGTTTAGGAAAATTGAATTTCGCTAAAAGCGAAAAACCGGCACGCATAGCGAGTCACAAGATGCCATGTTTTTGTCTTCCTTCCTTATACAGCAGTCGCATAAGCCGTTCTCTTTCTTGTGTGAGTGAAAAAGATGCTATCAATTAGTCTATAGTTTTCTCCATCTCGGGACAAACGATTGCGGTCTCGTCACCGGGATAGAATTTGACATTGTCATCTCCTATCCGTTGACGTGTCGGAGACGGTGCGATGGACAAACAGCTTAAAAATTGATAAAAATCCGTGAACAAATAAAAATTAGTAAGAAGAAAATATTAGTTCAAGGGTTTGTGCAAATGGCACCTGTGGTGAGGATGTAAATTGTTCTACGCGGACGTAGCCGCGGGAAACAGCTAGTTATCTTTATCTCTAGTAACCTTTAAACCGTTAAATGAGTCTTGAGTTACAGTTCACTATCCGAATATTAAGAAGCAGAGAATATAGAAAAATCGACACAAAAAAGTTTTATTCCATCGTCAGAATTTTGTCTACCATTACTTTGAAAACATATCAGCATGGTACGAACACGAAGGACGAAACGAAATAAACAAAAAATATCTTATAAGGAAAATCCAATATTAGTAGCCTGAAGCCGTAACTTGAAATAAGGATAACATGATCCAATTTAAAACTTATGCTGCCTCTGCCTTCCTTTATTGCTTACGAAAGGAAAGTAAGCAAATTTTCTCAGCGAATAAAAAATCAATTCAGCACCTTAAAGGTCAAATGTTAGGTAAAGATTTTCCTTACACTCAGGTATTTTCATCTGAAGATAGTTTTTGTAGAGCTAGGAGTACCCCTATTGACGGTAGAGTTGTGGAATAGAGGAAAGGAATTTACTAAAATTCTCGCGTCACAGTGTTTTTATTGAACACCTCCGAAGCAGCTTGGCCGAGTTTTTTATTTTATGGTAGATCTGATATGTCTGAAAAGGTCGTAGGTTATTTTAACAAGCTCTTATTTACTTTCAGTGTGTTTCTACATTAGTATGTTATTAAATTTGTATACTTGGTTACGTGTTCGGGTCAAATCTTGCAAGTTTAATAAGACCCATTTCCTCTTACACTGCAGAACTGAAATTTTGCATAAAGCTTCCGTCCTGATGACAATGCAATTATGTTCAAGATTGACTCCAAGCAAGGGAACTCCTTACCGCTTCACAATACAGTAATAAAATTTTGTATGTTTCTTTGTATTAAGGATCTATAATTGAAGCTTGAAGAAATTTAAATAAACCATGTTATGAATTTGTTTGTACATAGATCTGTCTCTGACTAAATAGATCACAGGCTAACCCCTTAGTGATAAGGGTGGCTGGCCTATGTAAATTTTTTATTTCATGTTTTGGATATCCTCTTTTTCCACTCTTTGGACAAACCTAAATTTTCTACCTCTGCTCCCATTTTTGGTATATTGGCGATTTTGTATTTGGTATATTTGGTCGTCTCGTTATAGAATATGGTAATGTTTATTCAATTTTACACTTGGAGCAGCGTGGTAGACTATACTCTAAATAAATAGTAGTTTTAACACATTCTTATAACAGTATTAATTGCTTAAAGTCTAATTATAACATTTCCAACCAATATCCACCAATCTGCATTCAGGTTGTGCGGTGGACTTGTACCCCTCACATTGAGAGGGGAGACCCGAGCCCAGTAGTGGGATATTTACTATAGAATAAGCAGAAGAAGTTGGAACTCTTACTTTTTAAGCCTTACTGATTTAAATTTATAAAGTATAGTATAGTTTCGAAATGAAAAATGCTGTGTGACTGGTGGCAGAACTGACATAGACGTGATCACCTGTCACAACAATATACCACCATTAAATCTCTGCGGACGTTTGTAACAAAAAAAACGCGGTCTACTGTTAAAGATCCTTTCTTTACTCTCCATATCTCTCTATTTCCATATCTCCTATTTAACCATTATTTAACCTCCTGAGCCCAATTTTTACTATTTGCTTATTCGTGGTTACCAATCTGAAACCTGAATTAAGTTTTCCCACAAAACAATGCAATACTTGGTAGCCGTGTGTAGCTTCAAGATTTATGGCCACAGATAAACTACATTGTAGACAAAACAGATTTATGTTGCATAAGATAAATGCAAGCGTGGAACTCGGGCGTTGTAAAAAATGTCAAACATTTCTATTTTAAAAGTTGCTTTTACATTCTGCTTTTCCTAAAAGTTAAACTTCATAAAATATACAGTTTAATTCCTCCAGTCTCCAATGCTAACTAAAACAAACCTGAAATTGAAAAATGAAACTAGTAGGTATTATTTATAGTGTTTTATTTTACTTGCAATATTTGTTTGTATGTTCGTTTGTTTAGTCTAACTCTTTGGTGTTTTGCGGGGTAACCCTAATTTTATATTACGTCAGTTTCGTTAACAATGCATTTTTAAAATAAGGATGAGATTAGGAATTTGCTCTACATAAGGGAACTCCTCAGCGTTTAAAATAATGTTACAATTTTATCTATTATATTAAAACATTTCAATAAAAGCCTGATTTTTAATATTTCGCTATATCATTATTTACACTCGAAATTCTTTAAAAGCCTCTACCAACATTCTACTCTGCGTGCTAGATTTGTTTATGTGAGTTTTATGTCCTCTGTCAGAGAATGGTCCTCTGTCAGTCTTTTGACATTTAATTTCCCCTCACAATTAAACCCAAACCTCTACCAAGGGTTTATTTAATTTCGTAGTGGTTTGTGTAAATTTAAAGTCAGAATTCAAAGCGAATAATAGAATAATTTATCTCCATCCTTATCTAGGATAGACAGTAAGAGGTAGTTGGCGATATCAGATCAAATCCTCACTAAGTGTCCCTTTTAAAGTGCAAAACACACAGCGTTCGGGTTGTGTTTGAAGGATGGGTCTGATTTCATGTATTTGCATAGACGATTATACTCTGAGAATACAAGAAGTTGCTCGCTGTAGACCCGATAGACATACATATGTATAAGAAGTATAAATATTTTATTACGTCCGCGTTTCAGTACAATCGTTGCTATAATTATAAATGTAAAAGTAAGCCTGTCTATGACGTTTTCACGCCTAAAAAGTTAACGTATTTTCAACAAAAATTGTTCAAGAAATAGACTTTAGGTAGGACTTTATCTACCTGTTATTGCGAAAAATGTAATATGGAATTCAACTCAATCTAATTATTACTCTATGTAACTATTTCACATCTAAATCGATTTAGTAGCATTTTAGCATCTGCACTATCTTTACTAATATTATGTGTCTGTCTAATACCTTTTGCGCTCAAACTACTAAATCGATTTTGATGAAACTTGGTAAAGAGATAGAATATAACTTGGAAAAAAAGCATAATAAACTTTTTCGCGAGAAAGCTCTTCAAGGGTTTGAAAGTTCATTAGCGAAAATATAAGCATAATTCATGCACTAGATGTGATGTTGATTGTAGGGGGTGAAGAAGGGCGGGGATGAAGGGGAGGGGATGTGCCATGTGGACATAGTCCAGGGAACAGCTATTGAATAATATTAGAATGAACAAGATGTAAAAAATTAAAAGTAATCGTAGGTGCGTAACTGAAATACGAGGTAAATAATTAATTATGTACTTCAGATTAATCGACTTATTGACTAATGAGAACGCCAAGTTAAATAACGACTAATTAGTACGGAACCCAAATCTTTATTAGACATCACTTACCCAGTCCGACCCAGGCTCGTTCTGCATGGATTTTGTCAAACAATAGGATATTTCGTTAATTTAGTGAATCATTCAACACGCGTTCGTAGGCCTGCGGCTTGTTACGATTATAAGCGATCGGATAAGTTAGGGAACAGCGACCGCCGTCGGTAGAAGGATGGATGGCCTCTAATGGAAAAAATCACGAGCGCTTTCGTCATTCGGAAGGCACGTAAAGTCGTCGGTCCTGGTTGTTTTCGTTAATACTCGTTAAGGCATATTGAAGGATTTTCTTGGCATAAAATTTCAACATTTTTGTTGGCCACTAACCCCTCCACCATTAACCACCAATACGCATTGGAGCAGCATGGTGGAGCATGCTCTAAGCCTCCTCAACCACGAGGATAGGTTGTCAGTAGTTCAAGCCACTAACTTAGTAAATCCTTGTATATTCCTCCGCTGTCCCTGATATCTATATATCAGTGAGACAATAGAATCTTACGATTTCTTTGTAAAAACTGCACGCTTCCCCGGCTTCCTATCACATATTTTATTGCATGAAATCGCTCCCACAGATCGCTGGAAAGTAAAGATGTTACACATCAACAAATAAAATATTTAGGAATAAGACAGTTATCAATAATTTTATATTATAATAACACTTAGATGTACATAGTTCGCTGAGTCAGCGAGCTATTAATAACATGATAATATTATATCAAATTATTATCCAATTTGACATAATGTGTAATCTATTACCGCTTTTCAAGTCTACCACCCGCTATCATCAACCTCCATTAATCATATCCCCCTCAACGAGACTGCTTTTTCCATCGCAAATCTGATTAATATACATAGATCAAGGGGCGACCTTAACCATTCGACCTTACTGAACATTTAATTATACATTATTGGCTAAAACCTGCACTAATCACCTTATACAACCAATATAAATGCTAATTTAGCTACAAATTATTAAAGTAGGTAATTTGAATGCTACTAAATTTGTTTTTTTTTACAATTTTATTAATGTACTTATTCTAAATCTAACCTCCGAAAATAAGTTTTAAAGACATAATGCCTATTGACATTGTCAACGGACTGGTGGTGTAAGTATGAGACAGGTAGCAATGTATTATATTTTGTTTTATATTTTTGATTTTGACGCAATTTTTCCTGTCGCCAGACCATAAATAAACACTTTGTTTCTTTTTTACAACAATAAAACTCAGTCGATGCTGTCTTCACTGAATACAGATAATATTTTAATTTCTGATGTATTCCCTCTTTCTCTTCCATCAGCGCAACACATTCAAATTGAACTGTAGAAAGTCGAAAATCATAATCTTGATCTGATCAACATAAATACATCTGTCTGTTAATGTGTCAACCTGTCACCTCCCGGCCTCCCAGTGACACATCAATGACAACAAGGTGACAGATGACAGATGTCGCAACAAATCGTAATTTGCATTTTGTTTTTATTCAGTTATCATAACCGCGCGTAGGGTTGCCAAAAATATTGCTGACTTTTTTATGTGAAAAGCCAATTGCAATAGCACATAAGCTAATTACAATAACACACAAGCCAATTGATGGTGAAGAGAAGAAGAACGTATAGTAAATTACTTAAAGAATATACTATAAAGAAATAGTCTACAATTAAGTTACCAATAAAATTAACCTTCCATTAACAGGTCAAAGGTTTCGTCTTTAATAGAACTCCTTTTTTTAAATCAATCATGCTTATCACAAAAAAATATTCAAATTACTTACTTGAAAAGACACAGTAATACCCAAATTGATGAAACAGCACTTGAATTTTTGCTCAAAGATTTAAATTCAAAATGAATTTTAAACCAGTAAATTTGATTGTGACCGTAGAAATAATTTATGGGAGCAACGAATTTTATTTGAAAGTAAAAACTCTTTGTAATAAATGCTTTTTGAAGTATTAGCGTGATTCAAAGGTTTTTATTCGGTCTTATTTTAGGAACATGACTTTATGGATATATTTATATTGTTTCTTTAATGTGAATGGCTGTAATATGAAACATTTGTTTAATTTTTATGATGAATTAGGTTTAAAGTAACCAAATAAAGTGAGTTAGTCATAACATGTTACCGTCTTTAGTACGTATGTTACAATAAAGACAGACTAGCTATCGCACTATTAAATCACAAAAAAAATGTTTTAATTAAAAATCAGAAAATGCTTTTGGCAACCCTAGCACCATGTTAAGCTAATTCGCTTATTCATAACGACTATAATTCATAATTTTAAAATAATTATGAATGTAGATCTTGTTTACGAATTAACACCATTTATTACACTACTTATACCTACCTAATATTTTTTTAATCTCTCTAATGACAGATTAGATGATTTGAGGATACGATGATAAGTGAGTTGCGGGGGATTACGCACTTTCTTTTATGGTGTGTTGTTAGAATTGAACGCTTTCTTTTTTTAGTTATAACTACTTCTAATAGAAAGCTATCCTGCAGTGATCCAACAGGTTTTCGAAGTAAAAACAAAATGTCTCTTACTTTTAAGTGACTTAGATATTTACCGGAGTTTTCCTCCTTCATTGAGCCGTATGCAGAAGGTACACGCTGTCTTCTTGAATTCCTCAGTTCACCAGGCAGAAGGTTAATGCGAACAAACAAGGAAAGATAATAAAACGCCTGATGAATTTGAATAGCAAATTATTCGATTGTGGTAAACTCCAGCACATTCTTCTATTGGATTAGTGTAGGGGCTATTGGCAAACCAAGGTGTCGGAATTTTATGCTGCCTCAACAGTACAGTACAGCTTAACGACTGCTATCTAACGATAATAAACTATTAACTCACTTCTAGTTCATTCCATTTCGTAAAAGCGTGTTTTTTTAACACGCTGACTGCAAAATTGGGTGTAGGTCGGCTTGAACGTGTCTCATTGTGAAAAACGTAGATTATTTCTTAGAGGGAGTAACTTTAATTTTGGTTGAGTATTAAAAAGAGATGAGTATAATAAACGTATATAATAATACATAGGTACCCTCGGCTATGTCCTGTAATGTCAATACCAATAACTCCTACAACCCACGAACTATTATTCATCTGTTAAATAAATATGTTCTCCGAACTGGAATTAAACCAGCTTGGTATGTAGGGTCGTTGCTAAAAATCGTTTACATGATTTTCAATTCATGACATCGCCCCCGTGGTAGGTTCAATTATGAAAAGTCTTATATGTGTAAGGTACTCCAGACTACATCTATTGCTACTCCAAACTTCATTTATATCCGTTTAGTAGTGTTTGCGTGAAAGAGAAACCAATATCCATCCATTCCCATAAACTTTGGCATTTATAACATTACTAGGATATGCTAAACGAGCTTATCTTATTCCAAAACTAGAAAATAAAGACCAAATTCATTAAAGTCTACCTGTTGTGAGGGTGAAAGTTGCATATCGATTAAAATTCGGTGACAGCGCAATGCTAGAAAGTGTGGCTTGAAAGATGAAATAGCCATTGAAGACGATGAATGACCTTACATTGCCAGACGGATACCAATCATATGACATAGAGGTAATAACCTCCTGTCTGATAACATTTCAATATCATTTTATAATTTGAACCAACATTAAGGCGAAGTGAAACGATTTTAGTAGCACGGGTTTCTCTTCATACTGAGAAGACCTAGTACATACTACATCGAAACAAACCGCCTATCAACGCTTCACAAAGAAGAACTAAGAACTGTATACATTGGTTGAACCAACTTTAGGTACAGCAGGCCTAATTGTTATAATGATCTTAGCATTACTTGGTAATATAATACTTGATTTTAGATATAAAATAACATTTAGCTGTCCTCCAATCGTGTCCAGTTTTATAAAGAGTCAAAAAGTTTATTGAATAGATTGATAAAAAAAAAACAAAAAACCTTTGCTAGCCCTCGACATATATTTTACGCATGAAAAAAACAACGTGAAATCGTTAGATTTAAAAAAAGAAGGTCGCAATATCGTTAAAAGACTAGTAAATTTATCAATATTTTTTTAACTGGGTGAGCTAATCAATTAACTATCAATAAATAGCGTCTTTTAAGAAAATAAGATGCAACAAACAAGCTGAAAAAGAGACGTATTAACCTTGGCATTGACTTAGATTAAAGGGTAACGAACGCAATTTTCTTAACCTGCCTATCAAAGTTAAACCGTCATAAATGAACTATGAATCTCAAAAAGTAATCAAAAAAGAAAGTCCATGGACATGGAACTCCAGAATACGCTGCTGGCCTAGAAGAATTTCTGTTTGACTTGAAGATTAGGTAACTGGATCTCTAACTCTATTATGCTTTCCTGGTCTACGTTACACCCTCGACTTAAATACTTAAAACGAACCGTAGTTTCAACAAGTCCAGATTTTTTTCGTTTCCTTGTTTCTTCCTTACTGTAAAATATCGCTAATTGATATGCACGCAGGGCGACGCAGATTACTACTAATGTCGTCTGCTCTTCTGTCAGTTATTTTCATTATAAATCACCATCGATCTGGAACAAACATTGTGTAAAACAATCTTTCATTACCAGGGTCAAAATACGTAATTCACTGCCACGAGTACATGGGAATCTATAGAATGACTGAAACCTGCCAAAAAGGTTGAAATAATTGTGTGAAATGTGATCTATTTATTAGAATTATTATGAAAATAACAAGAAAGTAATGGAGCACAATAAATTTGACACACTAAGTTCTGCTTGCTATACAAATGATACATTCATTTTCCTAACGTTGGTCTATGTAGTAAGTAATACATAAACAGAGGTAACGATTAAGCTCATAAAATTATTGTGAAGAAAGAATAACTAACTGGAAAATATGTCACTCATTAAAGCCGTTACGCAAAATTCCCCACTGCTGTCTCCGATCAACTGGAAAACAAGGTCTCCGGTTCATTGTATTATAACAGTAGTGTTCTCATTAAGACAACTTAAAACAATACCACAGGAAGGAAACATAAGGCACGGACCTCAAAAGTAGTACAAAAATATCAATCCACCACAAAAATACGCTTCGTTCCACCTAATATAACTTTAGTATAAATAAACGCTGCAATTCCTAAATAACATCAGTCGCAAAGTGTCAGCAATAAGCAAACAATAAGATGTTTGAGATATTCACATTCGGTTTCTTTTTAATATCAGTGTCGCAAGCAATACCACAAGTGGAACTTTCGCAGGAGAAGACTCCCTACGATTATGTAAAAGAACGATTGGACGCAATAGGATCCCACCCAAAAACTGGACTGCCTTTATCCAATTCATATGAAGTGGAAGAAAGTGAAGATTATGCTGATCATGATGGAGCAGCATCATCAGTTTTAAACACAGTTGCTACTGCCGGCGGACTGGGCTACGGTCAAGGCATTGGTTTAGGTGGTTTTGGAAACCTCGGGGGTATTGGATTAGGACAAGGACTTGGCCTAGGTCTCGGTGGTGTTGGTGGAATTGGTTTAGGTGGAATTGGAGGCACGGGCATTGGCCTTGGTGTCAACGGAGCCGGTATTGGAGCTGGTGGTGTTGGTGTTGTAAATGGTATTGGTTTAATTAATCCAGGTCTCAACGGTATCGGAGTTGGTGGGATTGGATTGGGAAATGGTCTCTTGTACCACCCGGCTTTAAGTACCCAAGTTAGTGGTGGGTACGTTGATAAACAAGCGTACGATGCAGAAGAGAAAAAAGGAGCTGATGATATTGTGGAAAAATTTGAGAAAAAAGCCGAAGAGGAGACAAAGCATGGACAGGAAGGATTTCAACAAGCCGCTGCGGCCGCGAAAGAAGCTAAAGGAGAGACAAGCTTCTACAAAGACGAAGAAGCAAAGAAGAAAGCCGCTGGAGATGAAAAGTTCTATGAAGGTGGACAGAATTTCAACAAACAAGGTATGTTCACTTTGTCTCTGATCATAGTGTTTGTAAAAAGAGAAATATTATGTTCATGAATTATTTTTTGAGTCTTAGCAATTTATGACGCCAAAATATTTGTATATAGTTAAATCAACGAAAATAAACAAAAAACAGTTTTTCTGTTTAAATATTTTTATTATTATATTTATTATTTTATATTTATTATATATATTTTTATTATTATATTATTTACTTTGCCAACATAGAACTCACCAAGATACATTTAGTATTAATAATATTTCAAGCATTAATACGTACACAAAGATACAGAATTATAAGGCATAATTGTTAAAATATGCTAACGCTAAAGCAATAATGTATATTTTTTTACATTATATTTTTACAATTATATTCGAGATATGAAAAAATAACATAAGTAATAAATTAAGCAGGTTATTTGTTTTCAGTTTTATTCTATTTGCTTTAAATTACTTTAAGGTGATATCATAAATATGGAATGTTTAGTTAGAGGTCAATAAATCGTTATCTGATCTTGTTATTCTATTTAACACAGTATTAAACACAAAGCAAAGGTACCAAAGCAAAATTTGAGAACTAATCATTTGTACTTTCCTCGCCTTGTAGTTTTAAATGGAAAATTGACTTGTTACATTTTTTTTCACTTTCAATGGATTTTGCATTTTTTTGTTAAGAAATAACTACCTTACGAAACAATTTATTGAAATATCAAAATGTAATTTAAACCATGAAAACTAACTAATAAAGTAAAAATATTCACAGGTGCCAACGAAGAACAATTAAAAAAAGCGAAAAGTCATAAGAAAGGTCACGTTAATAAAGGCTTTAAGAGTTCCAGCAGCAAAAATGAGGAAGAGAAATCAGAAAGTTACTATGACGAAGCCCACGACGAAGCAGATCATAAGATAATCGGACAGAATGCTGGTAGTTTTGGTGAAAAGGCTCAACAGGGATTCAAAGGCTCTCACGAAGAAAAAGTACTAGATGCGAATAGCCAGGGCAAGGAAGGACATCACGTATCAGAGCACAAGATTGATGATGCTAAGGAAAACAAGGTACGAGACACAAGAAATTATTATTTATATTGTTAATATTACAGAATTTCATAATTATTTCATAAAGCCATTGAATCATATCGGGAAAATGATCATTCTACAATTTCTACAGCTCTTTAGGAAAGCAACGTTGTTTGTTGACTTACAAACAATTTACGTATTTAAATTTTATTAGCAAAGGGGTGGAATAATCTACTGTCAATGCAGATTGAAACGAAAGCTGACAAGTTCTCTAATTTAAATTACAAAGCTTTGCTTGTCGGGTTTATTATTAATGCGGTTACGATAAAATATGCCTATCCAACAAGTTTGAATGGGGTTTCATAATAATTATCATTAATAATATATCTATCCACTCCTATTCACGTTTTTCTTCTGTAAAGAATTTCTTTACGTAGTTGCTTGGGAGCTATGAGAATACCTACCTATAATACGAAGGAACATTCATAATAATAATTTTAATTTTTTTTATCAAATCATTTTCATCTTTGTAAAGTTTTAATCTCAAATTTACAAACTAAAAACTCCAAAATTTTGTGAAACAAATGTGATTGAAGGAAAGAACTAATAAGATATGTAACCAATATATTAATCATATAATATTTTACAAATTGATTAATTCATTTATCTAAAGAAATAACTAACTTTAATTAAAAAATCACACGTTGTTATTTATGAACCATAGATAAGGCTAAAATTAGTGCTAAAATGTTACTTCTACTAATTTTCATTATTTCACTATTGCCAGTAGTAAAATTGTTATTATAAAATGCTTCATGATAAATACCTAATCAGTGAAAATACACTTAATGCAGTCTCTCACACCCATTTTACTAACCAAACTACAGACTATAAAGGGTTTTTTCTTTTATAAAGAACCCCGAAATTACAATACACGAAAATGATAAAAACATTTAGACACCAATGTCAAACGTAGACCAGGTTTTAATTTTCTCTCTTTCTTTATTGTTCAGACTTGAATAGTCGTCTGCTCAATACCGGTCCGTCTGCGAGAGATCGTTTGACAAGCGAACCGTGTCGATGTCTATTGTACTGCGATTGTACCAGATTGTACTATGTCCAACCACAGACTGTTTTGCAATTTGATCAGCTCTTTCATCTACATGTACGTGCGTGAATTGTGCAGCAATATCTAGCTGCCCAATTATTGTTATTTATGTTCGGTTCAAATATTTGTCTATATATTTTATTCGAGATTTTAATAAAATAATGAACCTAACTAGATCTGATCTGGCAGATTCTAATTCTATTTAATAAAAAAACACTTGTAATGAAATAATAAGAAGTGGGTTTAATTAAGAACACTTTACAAACTAACATACAAGAATACACTGCAA
>DWJZ01003586.1:0-16765 GCA_018249125.1 Asbolis capucinus
CACGCTGCTCCAAGGAAAATTGGTGCAAAGGTTAGGGACCAATCCAAGTGCCTGCTTTTTTATGTCGCCTACATCAAATCGACAGAAACGTGCATCGACAGACGGAAATTTCACAAAAATAAAATATATTTACGGTAACGGTAAAAAAACAGGAAATTTCTCGTTCAGCCATTCGTATTTCTCGTAACCAAGGTAATGGCTTTGCCGCAACTAGATTTACGAAACGAGAAAATGTGAGTTAGCTTCAACTATATCCAGATTTCGTTCCAGAGCCTATTTTATTTAACCTTCTTTAAATAACCTACATTTGTCACAAATATATAAAAAAATAATTAATTTTAACCTCAATGAGAGCAGAGACATTTACCTAATTATACTTCGAAATATAAATTAAGTTGAACACGAAAACAACTAGAGTAATGCCAAACTCTCGACAAATTGGTAAATGGTCACATTAAAATGTTTACATTTTTAAAGGCCTAAAAATATATCCTTAAATATATATTTGCTTATAACAAAATTGTACTTAATCGATTGGTCTACACAAACGAATTTGTTTATTTTTATTTATTTATTCAGGATAACTACGGTGTTAAATTAAGTACAACATTTACAATTTATGCCCACTTAAAGTTATCCACTTACTAAATCTTAAGAATAAATTTTAATAAAATTTTGATACATAAACAAACTTAAATACGAAGAAACATATACATGGGGTGAATCGGAATGATTGAAAAATTTATTGAAATACAACATAATTATTGTAACATAATATTTATTGGTGAATTAAATAAATTTTATTTCTGTGCGGATAACAATGATATACATTGTAGTAAGCTTAAATTAACCCTAAGTAATTCAGAAAGCTCTAAGAAAAGTCGTAATAAAAGACCATAACTCACTAGAGGTCAAATGGGTTTAGCCAAACATAGAACCGTTTCGATATATACATGAACTAAAACCATGTGAAGAAAAATATATTCTAACAACCCCCAACTTAACACTTTCCTCGAGTCGCAAATAACGCGCACGTAATATAAAGCCGGCCTCTCGTCTGCAACATTAGCCCCTCGACCTGGTTCCGAGAGCGAGCAGAAACTAATGTCCCAATTATTATTAGCTATATACTAAATGAACCTTACATTTTCTATATAACTCTTGTTTATTTTCTTTACGACGACGTCGGTCTATTGTTTGGACGCAATTAGTTGGAGGGCGTGGCGTCGATTCAACTTTGTCTTAATTAAGTTGCTTGGAGCCTTAGAGGTGACAAGATAGATTCATTGTTTAGTTGCGATTGATTTTTTTTACGTAAGAAGCTTGAGTTTTACTTCTATTCTTTCGTCAGTGAAAATAAACTGCGCGTCTCAGAGAAATCTATTGGAAATTTGCTAAGCTCTTTCTGTTTTCTTCTAGTTTTCGTTACCAGATTAACGATATTTTCCAAAATAACATTGATTTTAATTAATTGTTAATATTATTAAGCATGTTACATGTTAAATATCTTTGTACAACTCACACACGGCCATCTGACCCCGAACTTAGTGTACGCCTGTATTATGGTGATCACACAACTGATAAACATACATACATATATATTTTGAAATACATACTTATAAAGATACATATTTTTACACCCAGACACACAGAACAAACATTCCTGCTCATCACAGAAAAGTATAACCTGGATGATAATCGAACCCTCAAACTTCGGTGTAACAGTCAGGTTCATTAACCACTAGACCAACAGGCCTGTCAAAAATTTTGAAGCAGCATTTTGTAAACTTTTAAAAGTGTTTGTATATGAAATGTATCACTTTAAGTAAGGGTATTTTGAAATCCAAATCTACTTTAATTCAACAAGGACCTATTAGTACGGAAATAATCAGAGGAAACGCGAAAATACCTATAAACATGCGCCTTTTAGACAAAAACAAGACAAGTAGATGCCCACCCTCTGTTCACAGCTCCTGAGATTACTTCTTCTGTTTGATCGTAAATCAAATGGATTAAACCAATCCGTTCTACTTTACGGTTAAATCATTATTAATCAAAGCCTTAAAAGATAATTACGCCATCTAACTAATAATGATTACAGAGTCCCTTTTAATTTTAACTTTAAAATGTGAAATAGAATACGTCGATCAAATTAGGCTAGTGTATTGGGATCCTCAAGGTGATGATTCCCTGGTGACTACCAAAATAATCAATCTTTAAGTCTATTTACAAACATTAAATGTATCCATATAGTTTTTTTATGGCTGATATTGAGTTATACCGGGTGGTTTGAGCTTCACTTTGGCATGGTGAATCCAGATAATAAATATTTTGGCTTTTATCTCCATCAATCACAAAAGCCATAACTATTTTAGTGATTAAAAGTCTTAGAAAATATAGCTATTCGAAAGAACCTCCAAAAACTGAATTTCTATGTATATGAAAAGCCATTCCAGTCATTTGTCGCACAGTAGGAAGAGCATACTTGGCAGCTGGTAGCGCACGCCTATGTACATAGCCTGGCATCGGCAAAATTCACAAATATAATTCTACTTTAATAATCTCTTTATAAGACTTCAAAATTGCCTAAAAATAAGACCACAAGCCGTGGGAAACAAGCTTTGACCTTATAACATACAACACAATGTCACAACTGTACAATTTCAACCTTAATTCAATCTCAAGTTGCAATTGTTACAGGAGGGGTAATACCTACTCTAAAATAAACAAACACGTGTTCCCCAATAGCCTTCTTTCGCAGTTTGGTGCGCAATAAACCGAATGAATGGATCCAATCTCGCACATTCAACAGATAGACCTATAAACATCAAATGTTTATTTACGTGTACGTAATAATACGCCTAATCAAGACTTAAATTTCGCTTCCAGTTAATTAAGAAATCTATTTTAGAAAAAAACTCACTTTCTACACTAATAATACAGTAAGTCGGTTTACCTCACGGCTGCATATTTTTGACCACAAAATATCAAATAATACGTTTTGATTTAACACAGAATTATGGTCAATGAAACTCATAACTAGCCCATTACTGGGCTCGGTTATCCTCTCAATGTGAGGGGTGTAGACCAAACTTCACAAGGTAGCCATTTGAGGTATCGTACATTTTTCACACCTTGTAGCACTTTTAGGGAACTCTCAAAAGTGTCGGTTTTGTCATGATGTTTTCCTTCACCGAAGCAAATGATAATTAACTTTTGAAAGCTAGTTTGCAATAATATTTATTATTCCGATTCTAATCAGAGGTAGGTAAAACATAAAACAGTTCACAGACACAAACTGGAGCCGATAGCTTCGATTGTCCACGAAGTTAGTTCCATTATGGGCCGGCGTCCTCGACTGAGCCCAAACACGTCTCGAGTATGCCTCAGGAATTATTACAATGCACGGGTTCCTTATACGAAAGAACGACACACTTTCGTGTTGAGTCACGACAATTTATTCAATGGTGGCCATAGAAGCATGGTAACACGCCCTTTTGCACGAAACATTGGCGAAATCACGTTCACCTATACCATTTCCTTTAAAATTACTTTATCTAGTTCATATTTCGTTTAGGCTCTCCAAATTTGGTTGATACGATTAAGAAATCAGACCTCAGGAGTTTTAATGTAATGTTAGAGAAACTTCTACTACGGTACCCGTTTGATTTTAAGGGTAGGCAGTAAAACATAACTATAACAATAACGGTAGGTCCATGGATACAGACAGACGCCGGTAACACTGAAACTTCCGTCTACGTCTTAGCCTATTTCTTATGCAGATAGCCTAAAATCGAAAAACAAGCCAGATTCTCATAAAAACGCGGTGTGGCTTATTGATGATGCTCCTGTTGAGGATATCGACAACAAGAGAAAGGACAAACGACCTAACAATGCTACAAACTCAAAAAATAAATATTTCCCAATACCCAAAGTACACGTTTCATTAATTCTTCTAAAATTTAAGCATATAAATATATGAAGCAATTAAAATACAAAAACAGCCATTTCACATTCCATCGATAGATTTTAATCTGTTTATTTGTAAGTTATTAACATACCAATATAAAAAGCAATTGGAAAGCGTAAAATACGACAATTATGACTTGCAAATGTTAATATTAAGCAAATATTCAAATTGCACTGTGATGCAGACGGTCATAAAGTATAAATTAATGTCAAGACATCGGATCACAAGCAATAAAAAACTGAAGTGTTGATGACCTTGAAAGAATATGCATGTATATAAAATTATGTTCCGAACACAACATAATCCGACATCTAATTGGCCGTTAATACGAGACGGACATTATAAATTTGTCATGTATTAAATGTCTAACGATGTGACAAAAAGTTGTTTGCAATAAAAAGAGTTCGTTGACATTAGCTTGGGAGTTTGAAAATGCGCATTTGCATTTAATATCGAATTCATTAATTTTATAAACAGTATCGGATTAGGAAATGAGTCGAATTGTTTCTTTCATCTTGACTGTTCACTGCTAATTTTCAATGATACTATAACTGCCTCATTTAGATCTAAATTCATTTTAACTATTCCAAAATTATTATAATATGTCCAACAACAAGATTGCTTAGATTCTAAATCGCAAAAGGAGTGTGATGCCTTAAGCCTGCTCACACGTTCTTTCCACTAGCAAACTAACCAAGACATACTTTAACACTAATGAACACTACTTCTACAACATTTTTAGTTTAAATCATATTCAAACAGACGAAATATGAACAATCTTATAAACTGCCACAAAGCAACTAGCCTAATTTCTTAGTTAAAATACAAGACGCACGCCTATCTTCAATCAGCGATTTATTAGTATGAAAGTAATATGTTATAGAATCTATGCCGATCTGCCAATATATCATGATGCGGCGGCGTCGCAACGGTATCCACTTGACTAGTAGTTAATAGATCCGGTACAGCAGATAACGGGGCACTGTTTCAGCTCGTCGAGGAATGGGAGCCAGTTGAACCGGAAGATGCAACGGCACTTGGCTAAATGAGTCAATTAAAATCGCCAATCCTTTTAAAGATTCATCATTGCAACCTTAACTGTTCCACTGCTGGACTCGGTTCTGCACTCACAATGTGGAGGGATACAGGTCACAGTCAGGGGTCAGGTCACGTTGGCTAAGTGCGGATTGGTACTTCACAAACCATTCAGAACTTTATGGAGAACTCTGCGGAGTGCAGGTTTCCTCACGTTTTGCTTACCGTAGGAATGCGCGCTCAAGATTTGAATCCAGGACCTACCGTTTGACAAGCCAACGTTCAATCAAACCGCTACTAGAGAAATTCGAAGATTAGCTTACATTACGAATTACGATTCGTAGCTCCGTAAACAAATGAATCAAATATCAAATTCATATTTGCAGAAAAACAGAAGGAAAGCATTGGAGCTCTTAAGAAAAACATTTGAGACATCCTGATTTGTCTTAGCAGCTAACTTTACACCTTCATACATGATAAAATGTTTACATTTTCCGAAAGCCTTAATTTGGTTCAAAAGTACGCGTATTATACAATGTCAAAAATTTCACCGATCTAAATCAAGGCTACCCAATCCCAAGCCGCGGGCCATGTGGCTCGCAAACGGATTTTGAAACGATCCGTTTAAAAGTACGTTTTTAGAACTTTTTTATTACGCAAGTCCTGAGACTAATTAACTAGGAATTACTAGTGGCCCTCAGTAAATTTATCATCCCTCAGTTTGGCCCGATTGTCAAAAAGGTAGAGCATCCTTGGTCTTAATTGACTACCGATTCATAAACAACCATCTCGTACAATATTGTATAATATTAAAATAAATGAAAAGTGATACTACTGCTGCTACTTCAAACGAGCCGTAACATAAATAGTAAATATTTGCTGCAAGTAAGTAGCGGTTTAACCCTGACATGTTATACAGGACACATAAGACGGATCAATTAGCACGTGAAAGTGCGAAACCGCAAACGCAATCCTGATGTTATTGAAAATGTGGTTCAGACATATGAAGGTGACACAAAAGAAACTGGTTGAATGAATCGTACTTAATCTTTGAATGTTTTTTATGGAAGTCCCTTAGTGCAGTAATACAGGTAGACGTTATAGCACTACCATAACTCAGTGCTGTGTGACGATGGTAAAGCTCATAGCATTTATATAGATTCAACATATGGTCCATCTTTTGATAGAATATTATTACGTAATTAATCATATTATCACTGAAATTACTTGTCACGGGACTAATTGGAGGTTTTCTTATCAATATATTTGGACAATCAGAAGGGTTGACGAGCTAGAAATCATATCTTGTTCGATGATCTGGTCAACATGTATTACCTTAATAAGAGCCTAGTATATTGACCTAAGCTCGGTATATAACGATAGCAAACATCGCTATCGCATCGATAGCGCATCCAATTAACGAAGGAGAACCATCTACGATTTTATTTAATATTTTCTGAAAATCAAACCGTGACCAAATGATTCCAAATTAGGCTAAAATATACTCTACTACGCCATTGCACTGCAGATTAGCCAACTCAAGCTGTAAGATTTCATTTTGACCGTTAGCCACAATGGCAAAGAGACTGAGAAAGGAAAGGGTCACAGGAAAAGGCAGACAGAGAAAAAAAGGTAGCAGAATCGTTGATGCAACCAAGACAAATGATGACATCAATAGACATCAGACACCAGCAACATACCGCTTCATCATTTCGATATATTATTACACATCATAGTAAGAATTCTCACAGGACGAGCCATATGAAATTCTGTTTACGTGACGAATAATTTCAAATGATGTAGCTATGTATGCTTTTACAAAAATCATAAACGTGAGAGTTTTGTGGGCGTAAAATAAAAATCTTACGGGATTTCTTTACTTAAGAATAAAACACAGCGTATAATTTGACGCCACAGAGTGTCATTTGATGCATAAAACTCTGTGCGCAATCAAGTCACAAATAAAAACGATATGGCAATTCAAAAAGTCCCGTCTAAAGAATCTCTTCAAAGCGAATCACCGTTAGTAGTGTCAAATAAGAGAGTTTTCAATAACTCACAGCGTCCTCAAAAGACATTTATCTAACCAAAGATCTCCCATCAATCATCGGGGTCTATTCACGATAGACGTTGATGCGAACCGGTCCATATCTTTGAGGGTACTAAAACAGTCTTTTTGTGCGAACATTTGCAGTTACACAATATTACTCCTTATAGTAAAAGAATCGTAAAGTCGACAATCAAACGCTTCACGGACTTCGCGGCGAAAGAGCTTATGGTCTGTTTCCACCTCATAATTTATTCGAAGGAGATTCTAAATATAATGTTGCGATTCCGTGCCCATAACAAGTGAACAGGACACTATTTAAGACTACTAATTTAGATCTTCTTCTTTACTCGGACGAGGGAGTGAGTCGACTTATGGACATAGTCGTAAGTAAATTTTGTATCGACCAATATTTTGGTGGAGCTTTGGAGTTTTTTTTTAAATATTTTAAAGCTTTTAGATTGAATTGTTTGGTTGTAGAACAGAATAAATCAAAGGTTGTCTAGGCTAGGGTTATGTTGATGACAACCTATTCACCCAGTAACAATATTTAAACGACAACCGCGACTCCTTAACGCGCGACAAAGGAAAATGTAAACGCAACTGACAAACTGAAACAGTAATACGTGAACCACCGGCATGAATATAGAATCGCGTACTTGAATACAGAATGCTTTGTACGTATACAATTGTAACCTGCTAGGCCATTGTCGACTAAACGGGATGAGTAATTTTGTAGTGCACGTACAAATAATGTAGGTCACAGATAAAATATCTACAAAAAAATATTTTTTCGCAGTACCTACATAAAGTATAAATTCATGAATATACGAGGGTAAAATCTGTAATGAAATGGAGCGCCACTTTATTCATTAATTACTTCGTTAGCATACCAATTATTTATGATTTGACGTTTATATTTTAACACCAGTTTTCCTCACCATTAAATGAGTTCTTTCTGCAAGGAATACATAAAAGTCTCCTTATATTCAAGAAATAACTTAAATTATGGTTAAGTAAAAGATAGGGAGAAAGAGATCATTTTGTCATGTGAATGAATTGACATGTGACAAAATCCCTAAAGGGAATGTATATAGTGAAAAGCTTTTTATGAGCAGTAATTTAATAAGCTTTCATAAAGCTCTTTATCAACAAAAGTGCTGAAAAAGTATCTGTTGATGATTGTCAATGTTCATCTTTATCCCACAGCCAGGCTTAAATTTCTGTCAAGTGAAACCAACCTGGTCAAGTATTAGTAGTTTTATTTATGTATTTGGATAATCTATAGAATGTACAAAATACATGTAAAACATTCTTACAATTTAGTTATGTAACATCACTTACGTGGCACACTGGTCATGTAAGTACAGGTTTCTTCAGGATATTTCCTTCAATAAAACAGAAACAGAAAAATAATTTCTGATAGGCAATTAATTTGATGATATTTTCAGATATATGAGGGTAGGATTCGCTGTTAAGCTGTCATCCCCATAATACCAATGCAAACTATAAGGCTATCCAATGACTATATTACAGACTGCCTAAGGCAGGGGTCAGCAACCTTTTGAATTAAAGGGCCAATTTTAAATTGGATTTCGGCTAGAGGGCCACATATAGACTAGCTTTATTTATACTTAATCAAATCTACGTAACGTCTTAGAGTTACTATGTAAAGTTTTTATATATTTACTCAATTTTTGTATCAGAATGCTTTTTTATGTTCTATTATTTTGTGTTTTGTCACAGTATTTGACCTTATAAGCATCAAAAGACTCATTTAAAAATGCTCAAAGGGCCGCGGGTTACTTACCCCTGGTCTAGGTTAATAGAACGGCTCTAAGGACCAAAACATCAATAAAAACATCGGTTAATGAAACTTCCGAGCCGTAAAGTTCACCTGCATCACGAACCATCGGCTGCACCTCTAGCACGATATGAGACGTTTTATAGGTCATCAAGAGTGTCTTTATGCGGGCAATGTTCTCGTACGGGCGCAATAAAGTCCAGTAGAGCGTTAAAAAGGCTTGTTTAGTGTACCTGGTAATCTAGGTACAAGGTACACAAAACAACATAAGGTACATAAGCAACAATAATATTTAAGAATCATATTATTAACACTTTTTTTTATAAAAAAAAAATTCGTTTGTTTAGTAAATACGGCAGGTCTATTTGAGATGTAATTGTTGTTTTTCTCAGTATAATCAAAGTATTCCAAGGCATTTGAAATAAGAGCGTTAAGTCGACTCTTAAATACTCTTATCTCAATGTTTAGGTCTTTTTTAAAACGGAGAAAAATGTGCTCCGGGCCCTAAAACAGCGCAGTAGTCCCATAATATTGTAAGATTTGTCTATAATTAAGTCTACTACGGATACATCCTCATTTCGCTTACGTAAGGTGCAAAGATCTTTTGTGGGGCTTGGTGTAAAATTTTACAACAAGTGCCAAAGTCTATTCTTAACGTACCTATCGAAATATTGAAAAAGCAAGTTAGATCACGACTCCTAGAAAAGGGGTATTATAGTATCAATTAATATATTAATGACAATGATGCCTGGAAATAATACACATTCGGTGCCGATTCCAACCAAGTTAATTCTTTGTAATAATTTTGTATTATTATTTTATTAAAAGATGTGCTCAGGAGTTTCTTTCGCCGTTTCTTCTCCTCATTATTGCTGCACCTTTCCAAGACGGTGGTAGATTCTAAAAAATGACGTTCATAACAGTATTCTAAATACGTACATGAAATAAATGATTTAACTTTACTAATACCAAACAAAGCTAAATTGGAGATCAGATTGGAATCAGTGTCAACAAGTATTATAAAAGCTTTGCGATGTTAGCAGCGGTAAGTAAACACGCCGAGTCATCGTTGTGGGTGCTAACAACCTACATACAGTTAAGCTTATGACGTAGCCTAATGTGAGTTTCCTGTTGTGGCGGCATTACACGGGCAGGAAAGTTTCAAATGGCGAGAAAGAAAGTAAGAGAAAGAAGTAGTATTCATTTCAGGATATCATATATTCGTACAGGCAGGAGACTTGCAATTGAAGGATTTTTATGGAAACTTGGTAAGTTGTAGTGGTTGAGTAACCACGTCTAAAGGTTTCTCCGCGACTTCTTCCTCTAAAAAAGATGACCTTTTTTACGTATTGATGGTACCTAAGCGGCGATGACATCTAAGGTTGTATATGTTGGCATGTTGGACGCACTAACTTAGTAAATGCCTATTCACTCTTCTCTTGAAGACTTATTGAATTTATTTAATGATTGGGTTCCGAGCAAAACCACACTTTAACAGTTACCCTAAAACAACTCATGTACTAAGTGAATTACTATGTACTAAGTGAATTCATCGAATCCCAAAACTCTTTTAAGCATAACTTGGTGATAATTTTTAATGCAATGTTAAAATCTTTTCAACTTTCAACGCCTCCATCATGCGCCAGATGTCATTAGAGGCCGACACTCTGTTTTCTTACAGGACTAACTGAATAATGTTGAAGCAGTATAAAGGGAATAAGGAAGAGCTTTTCAATTATGTTCCAGCTCGCGTTGACTGGCGAGATCTGCTGGTTGACAGGTCAAGTTTAATGTTGGTTACATCTTAATAATAAATAAAAGTTAAATAAACGATTAAATGAATCGTTGAGTAACTTGGGCTTTAACCCATTCGTTACCCACTACTGAGCACGAGTCTCTCCTCATACTGAGGAGGCCTAGGGCACTCTCCACCACGCTGGTAATCGAATTGGTAAAGGGGTTAGGGGCCAACCCAAGTGTCCGAAGTTTTTAAACCACCCAAAGGCCTCCGATAAGGCTTATCGATTGGTATCTAACGATAACAACCGGGACCGACAGATTTACGTGTCCTAAGCACGGATTCACTTATCAATTATTTTTACTACTAGCGGCCACCCATCCTCCTACCGACCGCGCCCGTTGTTGCTTATTTTTTTTATCTTACAATGATAACAAACCGCCGTGCTATAAACGCTTCATTTTGTAGCCTGTTTGTTGTTAATTTTAACGTTTCAAAAGCCTATCCTTTGCATGAAACTGAGAGATTAAACTCGCTATATCTTTTTATTAGTGCAAATATATAATGTAATAAAACCTACGCTTCGCTTAGCTCGCGTTGGCGGGGCACTACCGTGACACCAGACTAAATAAATGTACATATTTGTTTAATAACCACACGCAATTGTTCATCCCACACCATAAATCTCTATTACGAGTGACATGGACAATTAGACAAGACAAATACCATTACAAGTAACAGCCACAACCCAAGAACAATCACTTATCTGTCACCATAACTCATCCGAGAATCGAAGCCTCGACGCCTCACCTTACCAACCAAGGCTATAGGGCCAGTATACACCAAAGAAAGCACTTAGATTTAAATCCGTTAAAAATTAACTATTAAAATTACTACTCCACGTTTAACACACCAGTAAATTATCCAACCTACTCACAGCAAAGAACATCAGTTACTTAATAACTTATTGAAGTTGCTGAAAGCGCATAAATCTCTGCAGGGAGGCAGCATGAGGGCTCCCTGAAGGGGAATTAATATTGAAAAGAAGCCTTAGAAATGGATTCGCTGGGGCGGAGAAAAAACAAAATGGATACAAAATATGTTAATAGCTTTTATACATAAATGCACATACAGACAAATACTTAAATTAACAATAACCTAATGTCTTGTCCGTCCAACTTTCCATTTATTATTATATTGAAGAAAGACACGGCAAGCATGCGTCGGCAGAGAAACATTTAATGGATGCTAATATAATAAAAAGGAAACATTTAATACCTACACATACACGCACTCTATACATATATACAAGGAGTAATACATACACACGCATACATACAACAAACAACACCAATCACACTGCTTATCGGGAATCCTGGTGTGCCAAAGTACATGTCCCGGCTTAGCTTGGACACCAGTTCACTCACAGCATATCAAATGTGATATATTATATCATATATGTACCCTTTATGAAAAATGTGTGTGGAGAAAATAAAAAACTTTTATATTTTTGTATTTTCTTATGTTTGTAGGAGAATATCCGCTCATGGACATTAGATACGTACACCAGGCTGGTGTATCACAAAGAAGTTATAATCTTGCAGAAACTCAAAAATTAAAAGGCAGTATAACTAGAGCTCAAGGTTGACGGAACGAGACAGGAGGAAGATCGCCCATGCGATGAAGACGCCATATACATATATGAGTAAACCAATTAAGCAGAAGCCTCGAGAAGAGGCGACTTGACAAATTACATCTGCCCTTACTCTAAATTCATGATTATCATAATGTAGGTGTCTTTAAAACCAGAGTGAAGAGGTTTCTCCTAAGTTAATACGCTTTTCTCTCTTCCACTACATTGCCCTCCGCCATCAAGTAGGATTGTAGTCAAGCATTAACTTATAACATGCAAAAAAACACGACCGCTCTGTCAAGACGTCGACGACGACGAAGCACAAGGCGCACTAATCTCTCCAGGACGTGAGACAAGGGAACATTGGTAACAATGTAACATGGTACATGACGGAGAGAGAAGAGAACTGTTCCTCTCTCTCAACTCACAAATAATAAAATAAGTACAATAACAGTAGGTACTAACAATACTTAAAGTTTGACTATAATATTCTAATAACATCCTAAGTAGAACTAAAAGTAGAACACTTTTAACTTGTGATGTAATTGAATTTATCACAAACAGAACGCAAAATAATGAAGAAAGTAGAATTAATGACATGAAACTAAAGTTTGTTTGATTTTAATGAATAATAAATATATTTTTACACACACATACCCTCGCACCAATCCTATTGTTAAGGTGGCATGAAAATCATATATAGCACCTATGACCCGAGATTTTTTTTTAACTCCTTGGTCGGGAAAAGAACTCGTGTCCATTTGCTTCCATTTTATTACTAGTCCGATGGGAACCGGGAGCCGAGCGTATCATTACCACGCATCAACGTCATGCAATGAAATTTGGCAAAGAGATAGATTATATTCTGGAATAACGGATCTGGATAAAAGCACAGAAATCGACTATAATATTGAATAACATAAAGGCAAATTTGTACGAAAACACCACACAGACAAAACCGAGAGCGGAACCTAGTAAATGCATAAAATAATACAATTTTCGACCCGAGAAACACATGACGTATGCGCCATTCCAACAATATGACCCAGAAGGGAATTCGTACGCTTCAGTCCTGAGACGAGCGCCTGGGAAATTATGGAAACACAGTCACATATCGTATACAGAGAGAATTCATATTTAAAGATGTAGATTGAGTTGACGGCAAAGGCGTTCAATTCGTTCGTTCGTTCCTTCACTCGTTCGCTATTTGAATAATTCGTCATCCGTCTACTCGGAGGGTATGAGAATATTATATAAAGGCCTACAAAATGTATAAGATCAGGCATGTAACGGGTGTAAACTTTTGTACGGATACGGGATACGGATATTGAATCACTTTTAGATGGTTTTGACCCAATCATGACCCACCACTGAGCACGGGTCTCTCCTTATACTGAGGAGGCCTAGAGCATACTCCACCATTCAGCTTGAATGTAGACTGGGGTTAGTGGCCAACCCAAATATCGGAAGTATTTTAACATGCCTCCGACATGGCTTTGCCATTGTTATCTAACAATAACAACCCGAAGCAACAGCGTGCCCTTCAAAGCACGGAAACACTCTTGAATTGTTTACCCATGGCGGTCACCTATCCTCCTACCGACCGAACCTACTGTGGCTATAAACGCTTCCTAACGCGGGCAGAGCCGCGGGCGGACCCTAGTATGACAGTAATACATACATACATGTAATAAATACAATATAGATTCGGTTACGGACATGATTTTATTTCGAATATCAGATTTTTCCACTAAGGTTCCAAGAAAGATCCTCTTTCAATCACAAAGAATAAATATTAATTTAATTTTCCAACAGCGATGCTATCTCAAGGCTATAGATTAAGCAGTTTCATTTAAGAAAAAAATCGGCCAAGTGCGAATCGTATCCGCACATAGAGAGTTCCGTAGATGCCAAAAAGTAATATTCATTGAAAACTTGACTATATAAGTTATTTTATTTAAGTACATATTGATAGCTCTTATGTATACAAGGTCGTAGTACAAAAATATGAATTATCCAACACAGGCTTTAAAAATATCAATTTAATATTAATCTCGTATATTATAAAGCTGAAGACTTTGTTTGAATGCTCCGATTTGAAATAATATTGCGGTAATTCGGTAGCCTATTTATCGAGGAAGGCTATATATCATCACGCTAGGACTTAGGATGCTAGGACCTAGGACGCTAGGATTTTGCATAGTTACTGCGCCACGTAACTTCTGCGTTTAACCATTTCATTGCATATCCTTAATTATATTGAAAGGAAGCGTTTTACACAAAAAAGTGAAAATGCTCAAATTGTTGCATTGACACATACGGGTCTTCATATATATATATATATACACATACATAGAAGCCGTCGATATTTGTTTTTACAGCGAAGTAATAACATTCTTTGTGACAAAGTTTCTGTTTGTATGTGTTTAAAAAAATCTATAATAGACGGACAAGCGGACGGAAGCAAAAGTATGGATAATGGGATTCCGCTTTCACCTTTTGAGCTAGGGAACCAAAGAATTTAGACCTAGAAAAAAAGATTTATAAATAGAATTAATATCTAAAGATACATTGTATTTTAGTCCATAACATAAAAAAATAACCGTTATATAACTTGTAGTTACTAGAAATTTCTATGTTATTAAGTGAAAAATAACAGCAATTATTTTCTGGAGTTCCTTATTTAAAACTAAATTACAAGCCCCTTAATTTGGTCGCCATCTTATTTCTCGTACAGATCTCTGGACCAAAGAGTTATTAATTTGGAAAATTGTGTAACAAATTTTCATAATTTTCTCCATAATTATTATATTATTAACATCCTTTGACATTTATTTCTTTATGCGCTGTCAACAAAGTGGATTTTTGGAGATTCAATATTGACAGTACGCAGAATCTTATTTACGAGTATAAAAACGATGCTTTGATAATATTGTTAAATTATAACATCGAGTGACTAATTATGGTTCAAGAACTTTATTAACCTCAAAAACAATTTTAAAAATTCACTTACTGAAGTACTATTCAAAGTAAATACAATTTATAGTTAAACAGAAAACAACTTTAAAAATAACTGAACATTTTTTTAAAAACTATTCATAGATAAGTTGACCTTGCAGATAAACAAAAATTCTTGGAAATTACAATGGAATAACCTACCTGCGTCGGTGTTCCCACTCACATATAACGTTGAAGTCTTCAAAAGAAGAGTGAATAGGCATTTACTATGTTAGTATACCCCAGCATCTTAGACATCATCGCCACATATCATCAAGTGGGATCTTTGTCAAGCATTAACTCATTCTCTCCCTTTAGTCGTTGACTCTTGACGGAGTGGTGGCTGTGGTCTGCGATGACTTTGTTGGTGCTGGAACGTTTTTGCTCTTCTGGTATATTGCACCTATTACGATGTGTCTCCGCCAGGTTCTATTATTGGCCGTGCGAGCGCAACTTATTCTAGGATTAAAAAACAAGTTATTTTTTTTTATTACTTATTTAATTGTATTTTTTACAAAATATATTTTACACTAGGACCGTCCTCGGCTCCGCCAGCGTGGTATCATGTTGATGAAAAGTAACCTTTATTTTGTTATCGAAGGGGGAACCTTCAAAAGGTGCCCTGCACTTTAGTAGAAGCACCGGTGGCCTGCCTCTGCGCTTTGTCAGGACTCCGGGATCTCACAAGGAACACGAACAAGAAACACGTCACCGCGAAAGGAGATAATGCCGTCCCAAGCTGAACTCCGCTGAACCATGTGCCCCACGATGACCGCCAATTGGAGGTCGGACCCTACCTATTCGATGAGGATCCGACACTGCGACTCCCAGGCCGGGCAATATTACACCGTATGCTGAGCGGAATCCTGGTCGTGCCCACAGTGGTGACATTGAGTCGTCTCTTCCCTTCCTGCCCTATTCGAGAGAAAAAGTTGCCTATGTCACTCTCCAGACCATCAACTATCTCCACACAAAAAAATACGTCAATCGTTCCGCTTTGACATGAAAAACGAACAAACATACACTTTCACATCTATACTAATATTATAAATCTGAAGAGTTTATTTGCTTGACCACGCTAATGTCAGGAACTATCGATCAGATTTGAAAAATTATTTTAGTATTAGATAGCCCATTTATCGAGGAAGCCTATACGAGTATATCATCACTCTAAAACCAATAGGAGCGCAGCACCATTGAAGAATGTTTCAAAATCGGGGGATTTTTACTTAGTGAGAGCTTCCGCTGCGTGTGCTGCGTAAACGGTTAGTTTCGCAAAAATCATGAATGACAGAAACGAAGTCGCGGATTAAAGTTAGCGTTGGCCCAAAGTAACTATTCCACGCGGACGAAGTCGCGGGCGGAAGCTAATTTATTATATTGATAAGGGTTTTTGCTAAGATACTACTAAAAAAATTTGCATTAATAATATTAGTACGATGTAAATATCACATTCCAATTGCTCACGCTGCTCCAAGGAAAATTGGTGCAAAGGTTAGGGACCAATCCAAGTGCCTGCTTTTTTATGTCGCCTACATCAA
>DWJZ01003587.1:0-16761 GCA_018249125.1 Asbolis capucinus
CAATCTTGTATCATAAAGTTTTTTATATTGAATTACTTTATATTTTGACACAGTGTAAAATTATAAATTAAATATTTTTATTATTAAGTATTTTTTTGATAGCCCTAATACGAAGAAAAGCACATATTTCGTAACATTAGTTGTCTATAGTCAATTGCGAACATATAAGGACGTGCTTACATAAAAATGCATCGGCACTAAAGCTATGTAAATTTTCAGCTTGTAGAATATGTAGATTCATTATACAAGTTTTGATTCGAACAAACCAACAAACTCCTAGTTAACGAACATTACAGGTAACAGGTAAGCTCGAGTAAACTTTTTCCGTTTCTTCCTATCAATTAACCTTTCCGAAACGAGGGTAGGTTAAAAAAAATACGTTCATATTAGTGTATTAAAAATACCTTTATGAATAAATGTATTATGAAAAGTTTGTAATTTACATCATAATTTTGAAAATCGTCGTCTTTCTTTCTTATCTTCGTATCTCAAAAAATGTTTTTTTTTTGTGTTTGTTACGTGACACTAGTATTTTTATATAATTTGGAAAAAAAATTTCTTAGATAGATAGATTTTTGCTTATTATTTTAACCTGTTTCTTATTATTACTATATAGATCTAGTGGTTAGTGACCTGATTGTTACACTGAAGGTCGTGGGTTCGATCCCCACCCAGGTCAAACTTTTCTGTGATGAATAGGAATGTTTGATCTATGTCTGTGGGTGTAAAAATTATTCATATATGTATGTGTTACAAATATATATGTATGTTTATCAGTTGTCTGTTTACCATGGTGCAAGCTGACGCTTAGTTTAGGACAGATGGCCGTGTGTGAGTTGTCCAAAGATATTTATTTATTTATTACTTTATAGTACTTAATGTTAACAAAAATGAATATTTTTAAAACACAAGTTTGAATAGTAAGGCGTCGAAAAATTGGTAGTAAAAGGAATTTATTTTAAACGAAATTTCGAAAAGAATCAAGGATATATACTAATAGACCTGTCCATTGTAAAATATGAATAACTTAGCTATTAATAACTTAAGGTATCTTCGACCTTGATATAGATACATTCGATCGTAAGAAGTGACTAATTACACCTTGCAGATGTCGCTGCCCAACCAGTTCTCGGGCATAACGTGTCTTGACCGATAACGTTTCATTGACAGATACTGTGTTCAGATGATATTTGATAAGATATCTAAATAGATGAAATAAGACTTACTTATTTTTTACTTATTCAAAATTATGATCTAATTTTGAAACTAAAGGAATATTTAATAAAATGTGACATTAATATCTGAAGTCCTTGAAAATAAATCTTATGTCCTGGAAGATAAAAATAAAACAATTCTTTATAAATCTGGCCTACACATATTTGTGACAATGGATGAAATAACACTTAAATAAAACAAACAGAATAATTTTGTTACCCATAATAAATTCTTTATTAGAACAAGTAATGTAAATGTGTTCTAGAAAGTCTGTTACATTAAATATACCTATTCTAATTTTGTATTGATGTCAAACTCCCACGTCCCGTGGAAGAAGTGGTTTGCGAAAAAATTGGGATATTTTTTAAATATGTCGTTATCCGATTCGTATATTAGTTATTAATAAAATTGACATAATATTCTCTACGTTTTGTATTGCTGATTTGCTTTGACCCCTTTCATGTTGTTCTGCAGTATTATAGAGTACCGCATTAAGTACTACTTATAAAAAGTGATTATTATATTTATATATAACCACCATGCAGGTTCCGTTGGAGCAGCATGGTTGAGAATGCTCTAGGCCTCCTGAGTATGAGGCGAGATCCGTGCTACGTAGTGAGCCATTCGACCACCGTAACACTTCTACTTAGTAAAAATAAGTTGGAATATATTTTTTGCAATAGAACATCCATTAATACGTTAAATGATCAGTCATTATCTGATACATTCTATTTATGGAAGATATTTGAGCCAAACTACATATTTATGGGGGTTTGCTCATTGGTTACGTTAGAACCCCAAGTAATTTTTAGAATTGTTGTCTGTTTGTGTCCTCATCTATTTGTCTGTCCCTTTGCACGTTAATCTCAGAAATGGCTGGTTCGATTTGAATGCGGTTAACCCTATTGTGTTTTTCACAAATAAAAAAGATGCATCCATTATAAGAATCCTATACAACCTTACTATCGAAACGAAGCGAGGGCAGTCATTCGTAATAAGTAAAATGTCAAAATGTCAAACGGTATTTCATTTTTAAACTTTCTCCTTTATATTGCAAGTTTCCGTTCGCGGTACAATATGGAACATGTTCCGTGTCGTCTGTCCCTTGCTACGGTCGACGTTGGAGAAAATCGACCGCTTGTGACGTCATGGGCCGCTTGTGTTATGGAATTTTCTATTAGTAATGTATTGCGATTCGTCTTCGATAATTTTGGTATTTGTATAGTTGCTGGAATCTATATGGGCAATTTGCTGTTTTGAATTCGATTTAGAAAGAAAGAGAAAACGAAGTTTCGTTGTATTTGTGTGTTGTAAAATACATTTTATGGGAAGATATTTGAAAATTTATGTAATTTAAAAGGCTTTAGAAAAATAGAGTAACTACATAAGTAAATATCGATTATAAGAATAGGCTGGCTTTAACCCACTGGTGGCCCACTAGTGACCAACTAGGGAGCACTGGTCTCTCCTTATACGATAAGTAAATAAATTTTAGACATTTTAATTATCCGTCTTAACAAGAAATGAAGTGGAGTGACAGTCCATAACCAAAAAGTCAACTTTGTATAAAAGAGGATTAAAGTTAATGAAATGTGAATAGGGTTAGTTTCTGGAACATTCTCTATTCAAATATTTGGCAGTTTATACTAAAAATAATACATTTCGTAAACTCGCGTTATTATCTGTTTGACTGTGACATGTGATTCACTGATTCTTTATAGCGCTAATTACACTTAAGTACAATATACTGTACAAGTGTACAATATTAGTGTACCTGGACTTATTTAGGAAGCGTTTATAGCCCGGTGGCTGCGTTGATCCTGAGTGATCTAGTAAGTTAAGCAACGTCGGACGAGGTTAGGAGGCTGGTAGTGGCAAAAATTATTGAGAGCTTCCGCTCGGAGGAGATGTGACACCGTCGGTACCGATTGTTATCCTGAAGTAGTATTCGTTAAACCAATTTGGAAGTCTTTCTGTTGGCGTAACAACTTCCGATACATGGCCACTAATCTCTCCATCGATTCGCACTGGAGTCCACATTGGCTATGAAGAGATACATGCTCAGTTGTGGGCTAATAATGGGTTGTAGCCAATGTCATTGACTGTGGCTTTATCACCAGACATCCTGGTCAATTCTTTATCGTTATCGAAATACCGTGTCGTGTGCTCCAAGTAAAGATATCCTGTTTACGATATAACCCGTTAGTTAAGTTAGACTGACGTCGAATCTGTCGCCAGAATCTAAATTCGATCTCCGATGGGACTCTGATCTGGATCTGGGCCCACGTCAGGATGAGAAGGGATAATAAAAGGAGATGGATTTTCAATCCTGGTACAAAAAGCTTTATTTTCCCTAATTTACCTCATTTTAATTCTTCAGATTCGAGGATTATTAAAGAGAAACAAAATGCTTAAGCGGGATTTGGGTAAATTATAAAGATTAACCCTCTCTTGCGTTGTTTTGGGGTTTTATAAGAATTGGTGTTTGCGACCCACCGAAGTTAAACCCTTAACATGATTTGAAACAGGCATTATAATATGTAATAATTCTTTGCAATTATTCTGTGTCTTCCATGAAAAATCAGAGGCTTTTCTTTTTGAACCTCTACGCGAAAAATGACCATACAAATAAACTTGACATGTAGCATTGTTGCTCCGAAAGGGTTGAATCGATATTGAAATATGTATTCTTAAAAGGTGTAACGTAGACTTCTATTACAGGTAAGATTTGAGAAAATCTGTTTTTTAACAACCTTTTGAGATTATTACATGTTATAAAATTATGTCCCCTCACCGCGTCTGTCTGTTTGTTCTCGATAAAATCAAAATGTACTCAACGGATTTTCATACGGTTTTTACTAAAAGATAGAAGGATTCTCGAGGAAGGTTTTAGCATATAATTTGTTAAGGTTTTGTGTAAACTTAGAATATGGTGTATTCTAAATATATTATAATTGGTGAGAAATTCGGTAAAACTCAGGGTATCCATAACATACCACGTAGGCGAAGCCGCGGGTGGATACTAGTCAACTGATAAAGAGATTAATACATCTGGGGTAGTTTAATTTTTAAAATTTTTATTAACTTTTTTTTTATTAACAAGTACTTTAACCAATCTAATTTGATGTCGAAAAAAAATTCACACGCAGAGTTAATGTAAGTAAGCATGTAACATAAGATACACTGAATGTCACGGCACATGTCATGCTTAAATATGCATTGCTGTCCCATTGTTCTTCATGCAATCGCCGATCAGTATGCATTCTGTAATGCCAAGGTACCCGCAATGTCAAGGACAAATTGTTTTTGGGTAGACATTCGCGTTAATGTCTTTAATGATTTACGTGTGATTAATTTTTTTTGTGAATTAGTTGTGGTGGCCTGGTGGCATGACAATTTAAATATCTATTTCTTTTTCTAGATAACTTTGTAGGTAATTAATTTTATAGTATTATAATCGATTGACCGGTTATTGAGGAGAGAAAATATAGAATATAACAAGATACCGGTAGTACCTTTTAAACTTAACCATTTCGTCGACGGAAACATTAATGGCTTAACTTTTTAGAGTAGCACGTAAGAGTTACGCTCTTATTGTTTTCCATATGATGAATTAACTCTTATGAGCTATTTTATAGAACACCCTATTTGTTTGTCGTCGTCGATATTTTTATACAACTGTAGCTGACAAATAGTATTTTTTTGGCGTAAATACACACAAACACACAAACACAGACAGACAAACACACACAGACAGACAGAGACACACACACACACTCACATATATATATATATATATATATATATATATACTATATAAATGTAATATGGTGATATGAAATCCTTCCTGCACTTGCCCAAATGTCACTTTTCTAGTTTTAACGCTGTTCCAATATATTTATGTTATTTGTATCTTGTATCAACACGTTACTATTCTATTCCAAATGTAAGAATACTGCGTTTTCCTGTATTAGGTTAGCAGTTGGCAGATAACTTTATATGTACACTAGCTTTTGCCCGCGACTTCGTCCGTTTGGTCGTGGTGGTGGGTGGTGGTCAAAATGCTGCCCTATGCCATATGTGAATATATATATTAACTTGCGAAAGTATGATACAGTTAATTTAATACATTTTCATATGCCCCACACTCCGCTTACCACCCGCCCCGCCTGCGCCACCTGAGTGCCCGAGCGCCCGCCGGTTCATCATTTTATTACTTATGTTATTATATATTAAACTATTTTTGCTAGATATTTATATAGCCTATGTCACTTAGTGATAATGTAGCATCCTAATGGTGAAAAAATTTTTGTAATCGGATCAGTACTTTTTGAGTTTATTCATTACAAACATACAAAAATTCATTTTTTTTTCTCTTTATTATTACAATGGATAATATTGTTTGTAACAAAGTATAAAACAATTCAATTTCTCTTTGTTCCAGGTCCCCATCACCTCACGAGCAGACCATAATGACATTATCTTTTAATCCATTAACTATCCATTAAGCAACCGGCCCTGGAGTTTAGACATGATAAGAATACCACATCAGAAATGGACGGCGTGAAGAAAATACACTCCGGGACATTGTACCGGTGAGTTTAGAGCGTAGTTTCATATGTTACTGTGTTATACTCGGTGCAAATTCGAACTGGATTTTTTACCATAAAAATTTGACAAATTATGTCAAACAACCCATCACGGCTCACTATTGAGAACGGGTCTCTTCTCTGACTGAATGTTAAGGCTATATTCCACCATTTTGGCCAAGTGTGGATTGGTAGACTTCACACAAATTTGAGATTTGCAAACTCCCCGGCATTCAGGTTTCCTCAAACTTGTACAAATTTGTCAAATTTGTACTGCGCTATAGTATACGGTATACAAAACAGAGTCCGCCTGCCTGGTATATCGATAAAAAATTGTCTTTGTTTTGCATTGTACTATCTATCTGTGTACCAAATTTCACTCAGTTGTGTTCAGTATTTGCGCGAAAGAGTAACAACATCCATCTTCTGAAACTTTCGCATTTATGTTAGTAGGATATTGAACCATTTCAGTGAAAATTATATTAAAAGGAACGTTTAACATAAATCAAAAATGCTCAAATTGTTGTATTGGCCATACTTAGGAGACATAATATCAAAAAATTCATATCATCGTGTCACAGATAAGTGTATTGATAGCGATATCTTGGCTAGCGATCGTATACGGACATTGTACCTCAATGTTTATCAGTCCTTTCTTTGAATACTGAAAATTATATATATTTTTAACTAGAATAAGTTAATGCTTGACATTGATCCCACCTGGTGGTGGCGATGATGTCTAAGATGTTGGGCGCACTAACTTAGTAAATGCCTATTCACTCTTCTCTTGAAGTCTCCTACATCTTATAATTTTATTTATTTATTTATAAATATTTATATTTTATTATATTTTATTTATAGTGTTTTAACACTTCACATCCATAATTACAGGTGTTCCTTATGCGACAGAGTCGTCTTGACTATGTCTAAAATGTATATATTTTAATATATATGTATAATAATAGTATAAGTTGCACTCATTCATTCTCTCGCTCATACTTTGCGTCGATCCTATGTAGGGTTGTCATGTTATTTTTGTTTGAATATAATGTTTTTTAAAAAAGACCATAGACAGTACGTTTCAAAAACTTTACTTATGGAGAGAATAAAAAATAGTAACGAATTGGTTTTTTTTTTAATATTTTCTTTTTGTTTCACGCACACGCACATCATGGCAGTCGAAAGAAAGGCGCGTTAAAAATTGTAGTATCTTGTTTTCGTGTTGCAAAATATAAACATTGATATATCTTTTTGAACTGAAATATTTTCGCGTACTATATATGCATTTCTTGAACAGTATAGAGTATAGAGTCCGCAAATACAATACAATCCTATATAATATAGTACGGTAGGCAACCCTAGTCGTATGTGGTCTCGAGACAAATGCCTTTCTCTAAGCGTTCACGCCAAACGTTCAAAAATGTATGGGAATGACATTGGGTGCAGGAAAATATGGCGTCTGTTTTTCCACAATAAACGTCATACCCATACATTTTTGAATTACCTAGTGTTTGCCGTGAACGATAACAGAGAAAGAAATTTTCTAGGGGCGCTGAGCTATGCGTTTTTCTCATCCATACAAATCTTGTAAATAATTTTTGTGTTAAAACAATACTTGTGTTGTTTTTCCTTTTTTTCGAAGTATTTACAAAACTCGTGTATTCGGACACGTATATATTTTTTTATATTAGTTTGCTACAGATTAGTGTGTTAAATACAAAATACTACAAAAAAGAGAAGGTACTCAATTCGTGTGTATTTTTTTTTATCCGTCACAGTTCTCAGTATGTCTCTTGGGTCTGGTTGATTGGCCTCCTCTACGTAGTATCCGTGCTCATTACAAGGTCATTAATGGCTGTCAATTTCCCATAGTCCATAGAACATAGAACCAAAGTTCCCAACACATTTAACTAACTGTATCATTGGATAGGGCGCGGGTTTAATTAAGTATTACTAACATCTGCGGTATGCGTTTCAACAATGCGGTTGCTGGTTGGCAAATTAGTCGGTATTTAGATTATAATTGTAACATTCGAAGTAGTTTATTGTAATAGCCGGGAAATGAGCAAATAGTATATGGTGGTCAAATTGGCCAACGATGTACATTAGTGACATAAACATACCCCCAGGCAATATGAGTTACAAGCCAATAACATTAATATTGCGTGGATTACTTTAAATTTAAAATATTTTTATTGGTACATAAAATATGTGTATGAATACCAATGAAGTATTCGTATTTTTCTTCTGATGAATGTTTAATATCGGTTAACTTAACTAATTAACTTTTAACATATCAGAGGTCCCATAAATTCAGTAGCATATGTCATATTTGCTTCAGACGTTGCATATGTTTGAAAATAAATCTTAAGTTGAAGGGCATAGAACGCAGTATTCCTTCGTAGCCATCGGTAATCAAGGGATCGGAGGTGCGACGGAAGTTGTTTACCGCACTCGCCGCGACTGACATTTCGTGAAATGCCTTTTGCTTACTGCACATGTATCGATATTCAGCCTAACTGTTATGCTCAAGTGAGCTTATCACAATTGTTTGATGAGAAAGAAAGTCTGGACTTGTTTTCTCCCTTAAAGAAGTCAGGACTTGTTTTCTCCCTTAAGGAAGTCTGGACTTGTTTTCTCCCTTAAGGAAGTCTGGACTTGTTTTCTCCCTTAAGGAAGTCTGAACTTGTTTTGACCCTTAACTTAACACTCGATGCAAGACGCCGAGGTGTTATAAGTTTGATGGGTTTGTCTGACTGCAGCTTCCCAAGCGGATGGTCCGATTTTTACGGACTTCAAAAAAGGAAGAGGTACTCAATTCGTGTATTTTTTTTTTCGATATGTTACTTGAGAACATTTACTGAGTGGACCGATTTTGATGTGTTTTTTATCGATAGCTGGTGCTTCCGGTTGTCCCATTTTAGTTTAAGCGACATCTGACGGCCTATTTTTGAATTATCTTTAATAATGGGTATTTAATTGGCTGCGACCAGACAATGATCTTTTGTCGTTTTGTCTTTCTCATTTTTGTCGGAGACATTTGAAGTCAGTTTTTTTTTATAAAAATTATTATTATGTAGTTATTTTGGTTGGAAGTTAGGTAATTTAAGAATATACTTAGACATGATGGGAGAAGATTTGTTCATATTATCTCTTCGTTTATAGTTGATGATGAATTGTGACCTATTTAAAGACCCTTAGATCTGATGCGGCGCTCTCTAGTGATCAAAATACTTAAAAAGATATTTTGAAAAGTTATTTGTTGTAGTTGGATTTTTTATTTTTTATTATTTACGGAACCTTAAAAAGTTTTAGTACCTGAACGTATAAACTTTAATTATGTCGTCGACGCTAACTTGGTTAACCGAATTTCCTCTGGCAGTCGCGCTGAGTTTCAATACTGTACGGAATGCATTCATGTCACAAGTTCCTGCACTGAATTCACTAGTCTCTTGTGGATTTTGATATACTTATCATTTATATATACTTTGTTAGTTGCATGGGAATATAGAAGCGCTTGTAGTGAGTTGGCGCGCGTTGATTTTATAGGATAGGGCGAGTTGAGTAACAACTCGCGGTTTTTTTTTATACCATAAGTAAGTTAGTGCTTGTCTAGGATCCTGCCTGATGATAAGTGGCGATGAAGTCTTTGATGGATACCCGCCGTTTGATGGGTGACTGCTAGTAGAACGCTTGTGATAGTTGGTCACTCGGTAAGGTCCACTAATGAGCACGGGCCTCTTCTCTTTGGCTTCAACCCGTAGATGGCTCACTACTGATGGGGCCTAGAGCATACTCCACCATGCTGTTCCAATACGAATTGGTGGAGATTTCTCATAACTTAAGCTTAAAGCATAATCCACCATGCTGCTCCAAACATGGATTGGTGTTGGAATTAGAGGCTAAACAAATCGGAAGCTTTTAAGCAATTCGAAGGTTTTCGACTTTGTCTCATACTTTGATAATAACAACCGTGATCAAAGACTTAACGTGCCCTCCGTAGCACGGAGCCGTTCTTGAAATGTATGCCACCAGCAAACGCCCACACTTGGTTGTTTCTCGCTGTAGCTAAACTTTGTTAATTACCTGCGATCGACTTAGCTGTCTCGCGACGCGCTGGTGTTCAGCGCATATACATATAATTTAGTTCATACTTCTGGGCTCGAGTCTCCACTCACTGTGACCACCGGATGTGAAGGCTACAGGTCATAGCCCACACTGGCCAAGTGCGGATTGCTGGACTTCATACGTCTTTTAAGAACGTTATGAAAAATTCTCGGGAAACCTTTCTTCACGATGTTTTCTTTCAAGTAATAATCAACTGCTGATACGCACTTAACTTTTAAAATTGAGGTGAGGACCTCCTGTTCGTGAGACCAACGTTGTAACCTGGTCTACGACTGCTTATTAATAATAATAATGCACCCAACATAAAATTGCCACACCCTCTAAACTCATTGGAAACAGAATACTTGGCATAAGCCCGTACCTGGTTCCAAATATCCTACTTTGATTCGAGTAAAATGAGAATCTCTGATAATAATAATAATATTAAGATTGGCAGGTGTCAATAGTATTTCATAGCCCATTTACCAGCTCTCGACATTACAACACCCAGTATACAGAGTAGAGTTTGTCTAAAAGTAGTTCCTGTGCACACAGTGGGGACCACCTTTGGATGTATCATTTGTGTAATCGAGGGTGGTATCCACGTTGTGTACCACATCACAATACAGTAAGAGGTCTCGTAGGGGCCTCTACGTGTTGGATCTGTATCCCCACGCACGCCTTCCAAATGACCGAGTCCACTACCATCTGGGACCCGTGAACGTCGTTAACGAGATACATAATAATAATAATTGGTTGCATTCTACAACGATCGATATAGTACGATGCAAAAAAAATAAAAAAGATGTTTAAGTTACTGAAGCGAGTTCTTGTGGTGTAGGTCACAACTTCCGCTTGTAGCTGGTTAGTCGACACGCGTTTGAAACTTGATTCTTGCGATCTTTATTGCTATTCTGTTTCCGTTATGTTGTTATGACTTACTTTGTGGACTCACAAGTGGGTATAATTTTTTTTTTAATTCCAATTTCCAAAAGGAATACGCAAAGCAAGTTGGTTTCGGTTGATGGGCAATTACTGAGCACGGGTCTCATAGAAGGCTCCGGATATACCACGCTGCTTTAATGTGGATTTGTGGAGAGGCTAGTGGTTGGTGGAGAGGTAGTTTGTAGTTGAACATAAAAGATCAAGCGTGTAGTAAAAGTCATATTGAAGTTTCACTTGCACCACGCCTTTTGTTTTCAATGTAAAAACAAAAGGCGTGGCGTCAGTGTGAGCGTTGTATCTGTAACTCGATCGATCCCGACAAATCCTGCTGCCACGTATGTGTAAAGGGCTTTATCTTCATCTACATATATACGCGACATTGTTCAACTGAGCCCCTAACTAACTATCATCCTGCTAACTGAGCCCGTGCTTACGAACTTGTCTCAACACGCCCTCTCGTCCTATTGTCTACGGCGAACGTTTGTGGCAGTGTTGTTTCTGTCCGTGTCAGCTGTTATCGGAGGGTCACTGTATTAATTAGGAAGATGTTGGGAATATAACTGTCTGTTGAATATGTCGACGGACTTTATCCTGTTTGCGAAGCAGTCTGGACTCATTTTCTGGAGGCTGATGTTAGATAAATGTTTGTTCTTGGGCCATGGGTTTTGTCTTTTGTGTGTTTACCCGTGAGACAAGGAATGCTGGAGGAGTAAGTATGTAATCGTTTGTTATTATTTGTGGGTACACTTATATGTGGGCAGGAGTCTTCCCATAGGAAATGTCACGCCAGACCTGAATAACGCTATTGAAGGTTTCCTAGATCGTTTATACCAAGACGTAATGAACATGATCAACTTGGAACCTCTCTCTTGACCCCCAAATCTAATCTGGTCTTATAGATCACCCTTTGCAGAACTTAACACTAAGATGTTCATTCTGTTTGCACATTCTTAACACTAAGATCTTCGTTATGTTTGCATATTCTTAACATTAAGATGTTGATTCTGTTTGCACATTGTTAACACTAAGATGTTCATTATATTTGCACATTCTTAACATTAAGATGTTCATTCTGTTTGCACATTCTTAACATTAAGATTTTCATTATATTTACACATTAAGATGTTAATCCTGTTTGCACATTCTTAACACTGAGATGTTCATTCTGTTTGCACATTCTTAACACTAAGATGTCCATTCTATCTGCACATTCTTAACACTAAATTGTTATTATGATTGCACATTCTTAACACTAAGATGTCCATTCTGTCTGCACATTCTTAACACTAAATTGTTATTATGATTGCACATTCTTAATACTATTATGTTCATCCTGTTTGCACATTCTTAACACTAAGATGTTCATTCTGTTTGCACATTCTTGACACTAAGATGTCCATACTGTTTGCACATTCTCAACACTAAGATGTTCATTCTGTTTGCACATTCTTAACACTAAGATGTTCATTCTGTTTGCACATTTCACTACCTTTCAATCCATTTGTGTTAAGCACTAATAATGAAAATTTTAATCAATACAATGTTAAATTGAACTTTCAAGTGATTAATGTTAGTAGGAGATTAGATGGGCGGTTTTGACCTTAAATCGTAATCATCCCTTTGAAATCTCGTCACCTCGCTTCCTGTTCGCTGGAAGTAACTAGAAACTCCCTCAAAATAAAGCTTTATAAACTGTCTTCGTAAAGTTAATTATTCTTTTTAATTATTGTTTGTCAAATCACAGTGACAATCTATCATATAGATATCACAGATACACAAATTATTATGATAAAATATTGCATCATTGGCTTAAAATTATTACATACAAATAATTATGTTAATCGATTACTCGACCTATTGTAGTCAATTTTAAGGTTGCAAGTATACGTTTTATATGGTTTATTTGTTAGATATATATTGTAAGTTGTGGTTAATTCTGGCGGAATAAATAATATTGTCTTTAGAACTATTTGTGTATAATACTATATGTATACCATATATAGGTACCTATACCGTGTTTAAATGGATGAAAATTTTATCCTTAATTAAATTTATACAATAGTAATAACATTTGTTTTATGTCAAACAAAATAACTTAGATCGGGATTAAAAAGAAACAAGGTTTATTAAAATATTGAAAAATACAAGCTTTAGTTATAGATCCAATACAAAGAAATTCACAAAATTTTGTAACTGTATTGTTAACCGTTGTAGAGTTCCCTTGTCTGGAGCCAATCCTGAACGTATCAGGTCATCCTTATGAAAAAATGCATTGTCATCAGGACGGAAGCTATATGTAAAATTATAGCTCTGTAGTTTAACAGGAAGTAGGTCTAATTAAGCTTGCAAGGTTTGACCCGTAACAAACAAATATACTGTCATACTAATATACAAATATCTGCAAGTTATAAGCTTGTAAAAAACTCATCTCCGTAATGACTATTAGGAATTATGTAATTGGGAATTACATCATGACATTATTTTTCGTTTCTCATCCGTACAAAACTTGTAAAGAATTGTGTCAAAGTAAAATACCTTAAAATTTTATTTTTACGTTTTGGTTCGTTATTTTTACAATACTCGGGTATGGAGACATTAAAAATTGTAACGGCTCAAGATATGAGTGTGTTAAACATGTAATGTGACAGTTTTATAACATAACTGTGACAAGACTTTGTTTACAAGTTTTGTACGGATGACAAAAACGCACTGTACTCAGCGCCACGTGGCGATAAGCCAGTTCAAAACTAATTGTTCATAACCCTAGTAATTAACCTCAATTAGTAATATTACCTCATACGTTAACATAAATGGAAGATGACGCGATACGAATATTATCAGATACAGATAAAATGGATATTTTAATATTTCGAAAAAGTAAGGGCATAATACTTTAAAGTAATTCATGACATTTTCGCTCTTATATCGATAACAATAAGGCTGTGTTTTTTCTGTATTACTCGTTACAAGTTGCGCCGCCCGTTTTATTAGGCTCTTATTGTACTTCATCGTCGATTAAATCACGCTGACAGGACTGAGATAAGCGTAAATAGTGTTAACCTTGTACAACTGTAGTGATGGGAGACTAAGAAAGGTATGATAATACTTTCATGCTCTAAAGGTGAAAAAATTGGGGCTAAAGTTTGCCAATACAAACCTTGAAAGTTCCTATTTTCTGCGTAACATGTAGGTAATAGAAAAACTTCGATACTCAACATCCGTACTTCAATAAAATTATTATAATGTTTTTTAAACTAATGTCTGCTACCCTAAACATTTTAAACATTCACGGGTACGCGCGATTTATTAAATTATACATACAACTGGGACGCAATATCGGTATAATAATAAACAGATCGCGAGTACCCGTTTATATTTAAAAAAATAACATTATGCTATAATTATAACGGTGCTGTGGTTCTCGTAGGTGTCAGATAAGCAGGATTTAAGAGCTTAAGAGCTTACAATTTGGATTACTTTGTTTTTGTACGCTAAGCCACTAACTTGGCTTGGCCTCACTGCTCCAACGTAAGTCCATTGTTTATTGGAACAAGTGGAAAAGTTGTCGTATACTCACATAGTATTTTAATGCGAAAGTATGGGGTTTTCTAATGTTTTTAGTACAAGAGCAATACTTTTTTTTGTAGGTGTCACAATATTAGAATTGATTTTGCTTTCTCTTTGCGATAACATGAATTAGCCATATTAACTTTAGAAAGTTATATACGGATACGGATAAAAGGTGATTTAGAGTTTATTTAGTGGTTAACAAACTTAGTAATAAAAACACTTTATTTCCCAGATAAAGAAAAAAAAATATTGTGTTCCTTGTAATTAATGTAATTAGCCAGATGGGGTAAAGTGGATTGGTGCTCACCGGGGATTTTTTTATTTCATGAAGGCTTTCAGACTGCAGGGAATTTAAAGACGTCGCCGAAGGATTTTTTTATATATACTATAAGTTAATGCTTGACTACAGTCCTACCTGATGGTAAGTGGCGATGTAGTCGTAGATGGCAAAGCATTAACTTAGAAGAAGCCTGTTCACTCTTGTCTTGAAAGCACCTATATTATACTTGATTGGAATAATTTGATGGAAGTAGTTGTTGGAGGTCCTTAACAAAAAAAAACGGATATTTTATTAAGGTCTTCCAGACTGATTCCTATTGGAGCAGAGTGGCAGAGTACGGTGTACGGAGTAGGTCAGAGGTTCTAAAACCTTATTTCTCATGTAGCACCCAAGAAAAGAATACAGGTGTGTGTGGACTGTGGACCTTCTTATGCTGAATTCCTGACAGTTTTAGAAAACCTATCACTATTTTTGACATTAAAAGATTTCCGTCGATCTCCTCCAATAACTTGTGAAGTTGAAGTTTTTTTTAAAGTTAACATAGACCCCGTTATGGAACCCGTAAATCCTGGACCACTTTGGGAATCACTGCTCTGGTCTTCTCAGCACTGAGCTGAGGCCATAGCCAAACTCCAATACCTACGAAAGCCAACGTTAATCATGTATACAGGATGTCTTTGTTTGTAATTTGATTCTGTATACAAACAATACGCATTGTAGTACGACTATCACGGTGGTCATAGTGGTATTGACCATCGTAGATATGTGTATGTATGTGTATGTATGTATGAAAACAAAAACGGGTAGACCGCACTGATAGCATTGTTTCGCTCGGAATCTAGTTTGATAGAATGACTGTTGGATGTTATTGTTAAACCAAAACATTTTTATACATTTTTTAGCATGTAAAACTATTCTGCGCTATTAGTTTTGTATACAATTAGATTGGGAGACATTAGTTTTGGATACGTTACAAGTTACTGGATGACATTTACGGCGTTAATGACCGATACACGGTCTTCATTTGAAATACTTATGCCGAATTCGTAGTGGTTTAATGGTTATCTAAATAGCTTCTTGGTGTAGAACTTGTGTACCGATTCCATCCAAAGAAACTAAAAAATTATCGTCGCAACACGCGAGTAATGTAAAAATAACAAAAAAGAAAACGAAAAATTGAACTTTTAAAGTATTGTTTTCACACAAAAATTGTTTACTAGTTTTGTAAAATTGTTTACAAGTTTTGCAAAATTGATTACAAGTTTTGTAAAATTGTTTACAAGTTTGTAAAATGTTTACAACTTTTTATAAAATTGTTTACAAGTTTGTAAAATTGTTTACAACTTTTTATAAAATTGTTTACAAGTTTTATAAAATTGTTTACAAGTTTTTTAAGATTGTTTATAATTTTTATATGAATGACAAAAACGGAAATAAACATTTGTTACATGGGATTCAAACCATTAAGTGGGCACTGAGCACGGGTTTTTCCTAAATGAGGAGGCCTGGAGCCTCATTCTGCTCCAGTACTGATTGGTGGTGTTCTTTGTGGCAAGTGGTCTGTTCGTACCCTGAGGTAGATACTGCTAACATTATATATACGAAGGTTTGTGAGAATGGATATTTGTTACTAACTTTATGCAATAATTATTGAACGGATCTGAATCCAACTAGGCACAGAGATTATCTAAGATTTTTATTAACATACAACACAAGCGAAGCCTTAGGCGCGTCGTAGTATACGATACTGCCTATCGAATATTTAACAGAATAGGTAGCTTCATTCTAAACGTTTAGTATGCATACCCCCGAAATTCCTTTCAACCTTTTGGCAGCGCCAGCCGAATTTGAGGAATTATCCGCAGTCATTTTAAATGCAAACTAATATTCACCATTCATGTATTGTTATACCGATATCTTGACCCAGTTTAATCATAGCCTAGTTGTTTGAACGTGGTCTCACGAACGGGAGTTCCTGGGCTCACGTCCTGCGACGCGCACCTCTGATATTCAAAATTAGGTGCATATTAGAAGTTGATCATGACTTGCTATGGC
>DWJZ01003588.1:0-16761 GCA_018249125.1 Asbolis capucinus
GCGGCCGCAATTTTGAAAATTTCACTATGTCACTACCACAAATCTGACGAATTTAACAATATCATATCTAAAAATCCGTCCAAACGTTTGGGCTGTAAGGCAAACCAAACAAATGAACATACATGCAAAACATACATAAATATATAAATACATACGCATGAAAAACACCACTCTCCTTCCGACGTAGTCTAGTAAAAATATCGGTCATCCAATTTAGGAATACATTTTGGTCTAAAAGGCAGAGAACCTATAACTCTCATCTTTTATATAATATCTGTGGGTAGAACAATACTCGTTCATACACACAATGGATCCTGCTACCCCATTAAGGGTATAATACCCGAAAGTGGCGCATCATTTAACACATTAACGTCCTCAGCTGTTCTAGTTTTGATACGTAAAAGGCGAATTTCGGGAAACATCTATTTCATTCAATGGTATCGAAAAAAGTATTTATTTTATACTATACTAATATAATTTTTAAACTTATACTTTTTTTCGCGTTAAGGAACAATTATGGTAGTCATTTTTTATGTTGCACGCACACCGTCACAAAAAATCGACACTCTGAAGCTAGCTAGTCAACATTATAGTTTTGTTTTCTTGTATTACTATTGTTTTTTCTAACGTAGCGCAAAAAAGATATAATTTTTAGAAAGATTTTTATCTTGTTACGTAACAGAAGTATAATTTCATACGTGCACAATTACAGACACACTTTTTATTTCATGTATTTAAATGTATATCTATTATTGTTATGGGCGGTCCTATAGTCTACTCGGCAGTTTTCCGTTAGTCTGGCCCAAATATTTATATGACGCTTGAGTATTTTTTCATAGGTTATATTGGTTTAACACGTTTACTGCTGATTGAGGTCGTATTGACCTCATGGTAGTCTTTAACCTAGGGCAGTGCACAAAACCCGAGTTTTCACTCTGCTGCAGATGCTGTTTACGCTCAACAGTATAACGTATAATAAACACAAATCCGTACAGCTTTTTGCATAGCTGTAAAGCGACGAATCGAATTACATTTGAGGTCGAAGCCTCGAAAGTTCTGAGCACTAAATTATTTTATACGGTGCTTGAGGTGCAATCAATGTAAGTGTTAAGTTTCATATTTTAATATATTGTCCATATTACAAACATCACAGACAATCTAAGTGCTAATAATGCCTAAAAGTGATTATAAGTCCTGTGCGAAAAAGCATGCTAATAACCCCACCATTCCGCACTGGATCAAGGTGGTAGTTTATACCCTAGGTTGCCTCAGACCCAAGCTGTTAAATGAGCTATTATTGGCTTGAAACCAAACTTTAATAAGGATAGGATAGCATTAAAATATAGTAATCGCGAACTATGTCCGCGTAAATGCACTTCGTAAGACCGACTCCATCCCCCCTATTCAATATTACGTCTAGTGCAATACAAAGTGTTTCTTTTAATCCTTCGATATTGAAGTGTTTTCATCCCCTATTGCCTCTTTAAGTAGTTTTTCACAAAACAAGTGGACTATGGTTTTTCTCAAGCTCTATTCTATGTTTGTGCAAAGTTTCATCAAAATCGGTTCAGTAGTTTAGGTGTAACGGTAACGACAGTAAAACAGAGTTACTTGTTCATTTATGATAAAAAAATATAGTGTTGCAGGCATAGAATAAAAACAGTTGTTACAAAGCAATTTCTTCCAAACAATCTTAAGATGTTGGAAAACAGAGGAAAATAAGAAGAGGTGAGGTTTTTCCGATCGTGAAAACGATTTTCTATTACATTTGTGGGTAAAAGTGTGTTGAAACGGTTTAAAAGGATTCTCGTTTAATCCAGTGATAAAGACAATACAGTTTACGTTAGAATACATATTATACTCTGTGATAACTGTATTGTTATTTTGTAGATTTATTAGTTAATAAAAGCTATGAAACTGTAATCTCCTTTTTAGTTATAGACTTATAATATTAAAAATACATAAAATTTCGTAACTGTATGTTGTCAACCGTTAAGGAGTTCCCTGGTCCGGAGTTAATCCTGAACATAACATCAGCTCAAGCTAATCAACAAAATACATTGTCATCAGGACGGAACGCATATGCAAAATTTCACTTCCGTAGTGTAAGAAAAAGTGGGTCTAATTAAACTTGCAAGATTTAACTTGTAACAAACAAATATACTAACATACGCTTTAAGTTAAACAAAATCTTGTAAAATTAGTAATTAGAAATACACAGGTATTTAACAATTATATAATATACACACTCATGCAAGCACATCCACAGACACAAAAACACGCGCAACTACACACACATACAAACAATACTCATTTAATTGTACTTGTCGCCTTAATTGCTGAAATTTATACTGTATTTAATTAATAAATTTAACTTTGTCATTTTAAGTGACAATGTCTTATGGAAAATAAATGATCTTTAAGCCGAAACTGAATTACATTAATTAAAGCATGTTCTGGAAAATAAATTAGCTTCTAATTCAAATTAAAGCAAGTTCTGGAAAATAAATTAGCTTCCACTTCACATTGGAGCAGTGATGGAGTATGCTCTAGACCTAGGTCTTTTTAAGGGTCAACTAGGGTCCGGCCGCGGCTTCGCTAGCGTCATGTTTATAATTTCATTCCGGTCCGTTCCTATAAATATTCCTGTATACCAAGATGTGCATTGTAAAATGGTATCCGATTTAATAAAATGTTCACAATTTTGGTCATATAGGCTTCCACATAAAAGGTAGCAGTCGTGGACTTTTATTTAGAATTACTCTTGACCAACAATCCTTCGGTTATTTGTGTAACTCCAATGGTTAAGGTAGCGTACACAAAGTAGCTTTCAGAGGGCAGAGTTTTTTTTAGAATTAATTGACATGTATCGTTATATTATTACCAGAATTACATAAAATCATTACAAATTGCAGCCTATAAGTTATTCTGATGTATAATCTATATTACTGTAAAGTTTCATCCAAAACCGTCAAGCAGTTGTTTCCTGAAAAAGTAAAAAATCCATACATCCATACTTACAAACTTTCGCATTTTAATATTAGTGGGATTATTAATTTTAAGTACAATATTTTTTGTGAGCTTTGTGGTTGAACATAATCAAAAATTCCTTCAAGCAAAGTCTAACCCTAGTTTTGTAACATCCTTTAGAAAACAGCGTTCCTTGATAGGTTCTATTCACGGTGATATAAGTAGGCGAGGTGAAAATCTTATAGCCAAAGAGATCTTTTATTCTTTAGTTCTCATTAACTTCCCCTGTTTATGTGCTCTATAGAGAACAAAAAGTCTTCTACCATGTGTCCCCTGGTCCCTTTTATTGACCTTTTCATTGGGTGCATGCCCCTGAAACTATGGATGCTATGGACAGTGGAATTATTTTATAAAATACAACAGTAAAGGCCTATTAATATGAACCCTGGTCTCTCAAACGTGAGGTGTTGGTTCAAATATTACACACAACTCTTATTTTCAAGGCTATATGTGTATCAGGAGTTGATAATTACTTGATATAGGGTAAAGAAACCTGCCTGAGAGTTCTCGTTAAAATTCTCAAAGGTGTGTGAAGTCCAATCCGCACATAGCCAGTGTGCTTTACTCTGTACTCCTCCCATTATGAGTGGAGACTCGAGCCCAGCAGTGGGATAGTTGTGGGTTGTAATGTTGATGAATGTTTTCTTTGCGTTTAACATGAAAATGCTCAAATTGTTGCATTTGTCCTTTATACCTAGGCCGTCGATATTGTCCCAAAGACTGAAAAAGATTTTCCGTAATAACTTGCTCTTCTGACGCAAATCCAGGGCAATTACTATCCTATAAAAATCCCAACAACAGTTTGTTACAGAAATCCTTTCACTCTACCAAAACACATGACCGAGGCTCATGCCAAAATAAAAATAAATCGGATTTCTCTAACAATACATTATGCATAATACATGTATTTTTCTCCGTGTCAACGAGCATACATTTGCTGAGAGTTCTCACAAAAACACTCTTTCACTTGGATGCATACAATCAACAAGCGGGAAAAGCGAACTTTTGAAATATTTCCCACGTCCTGTACAGAGCAAAGATTAGCCTTGGCAGAGAAACATACATAATTCGAGTCGAATCATTAAAAAGAGATGTACCAATTATAATAACATTATATATTCATGTAAAATTAGAAAAATTAAATGATATTTTTAAATAAAATTTACTCAATAAAATTAATTTAAAATAACTGTAATTCATAAAAATAAAATTATGCTAATTCCTAATTGATTTTCTTCAGTAGAATTATAAGTCTAAGATGGTCACACCTTATTTGCAATCCATTGACAAAATGGCGGCTGTTGCTATATATCGCAGACTAAATAAGACTACTAAAAAACATATCAAAATTAAAGACAAAATTCATTTATTCACGTATTAAAAATATACTTATAAGCGACAACATTTCTTTGAAACGACCACCGTTTTACAATGTGCTATAATGAGGAAAAAAACAGCGAAAGGAACTCCTCAGCCCATTCTCTCATATATGAGACAAATGTATGTTGTTGATCATCTGTGAAATATCCTTTGGCAACTGACATTTCTCTACCGCGGGGTAGTGTGACAATACCGCAGGGGTGGACAGGCTGTTTGTGATGTTTTCATTTTTCACTGGCTTACACATTTTTTAGTTAAAACAGGATCATTTTCGTAGGCTTTTTAACTGATCGCGTACAATCAGTGTTACTGGCCGTGTCGTTACTTTTTTCATGTTACAATGTTAGGTACGTTAGATAAAAGAATGTGATTTATGACTTTATGACATAAATTTATGTCTTTCTTTTTTTTTAAAATAATAAATGAAAAATATCGTTGCTTAACTCCGCATTTCACTTACGACCTCCACAAGCAGTCGGTCTATTAGGGCTTGAAGACGTTGGTCCTTGCTAATATTATAAATGTGAAAGTAACTCTGTTTGTATATTTGTTACTTTTTCACGCCAAAACTACTCAACCGATTTTGATGAAACTTCGTACGCAGGTAGAATAGAATTTGAAGAATCACACAGGCTACATTTTTTCTGCAAAAAGGCTTAAAGAAAGATACAGGGGATGAAAGTTTGTATGAAACTGCTTTATCATCGAAATTATAAGCATAACATTTGTATAAAACATTAAAGGCAATGTTATCTGTGAAAAGGGGGGGGGGTTTAAAGAGAGAGGGGGATAAATGTGGGGGAAGGGGGTTCGGTGGAGACGTAGTCACGGGAAAAGCTAGTTTGAAATAACTATTAACATTTTAAATTTGGCACATTTTAAGCATCTCTACAGAGCACGTAGCTCGTAGCAGAGTGCTACGAAGCTCTACTAAGTACATTTTGCACGACTTGCGACGACGGATCGGAGCGCATTCTAGGATAATACTTTTAGTTGCTATTCTCCTGGTATTTTAGAGTAATTAAGGAATTTAAACTTGGGTTTACGGGGTTGTTGGAGTTACGTAATACTATTAGGGGGGAGGGGAGACTTGTTATACTGGACAGAGGCGTCTCGTCAAATGACGCGTTACGTTTTATTGTTATTTTTTATCTTTCACTTTATTCGACTGGCCAGTTATTCTAGTGGCTAGTGAACCTTACTGCTCGGCCGGAGGTCATAGGTTCGATCTCCACCCAGAACAAACTTTTCTGTGACGAGCAGATATGTTTGTTCTGTCTCTAGATGTAACAAAAATAACTTTATATGTTTGTAATTATGAATATGTAATTATGAATAGGTGGTCGTGTGTGTGAGACATAAATCTTTATTATTATTTATTTTAACTAAGTGTCTAAGTCTAGTGAATCTGACAGCTACGCCGAAGGTCGTGAGTTTGATTCCCATCCAGGTCAAGCTCTTCTGTCATGAGCAGGAATGTTTGTTTTTATTTTCTGGGTGTAAATATCTATATAAGTATGTATTTAAAAATATACATGTACATACATATTACCAGTCGTCTGATCACCATAGTAGAAGTCAACGCTTAGTTTGGGTTCCAATGGCCGTGTGTGAGTTGTCCAAAGATTTTATTTCATTTTATTTAATAATGGCAAATCGCATTTTCTCATACATGTTTATAGTTCCTGTCTTAAATAGGATAGTTTAAGAAAAAATAACAATTCATCTTTAATATTTTGCTATAATTTCACTAAAAACATTTCCAGGTCGCTGTTAGTGACACAAAGACATACAGTTAAAACTTTCCAACAATGCGCGTGTAATATTCCTGGTAATTCACTAGATGATACTCATGATGAAGCCCATCTACACTAATATAAAGGAGAAAGTTTTGTTTGTGTGTAATGGAGAAACTCAAAAATAAATGACCTATTTAAAAGAATCTTTCGCTATTATATAATGTAATCTCAAGAGTGATGCAAGCTATATATTTTTGAAAAACAAAATGTATTTTCTTGGTATATAAAAAACGAAGAAAAGGGATTTTAGAACTGCGAAATTTGAATGAAAGCGTTTTTTTTTTATTTCATACATTTGTACCCAAAACGAGTAAGTACATGTATAAACGTATGTACATGTAGGTTCTAGAATAATATTAGTAACTTTATATAAGAAGTTAAAATTAAATCATACGAGGCTGTGTTATATATATATGTTTTACTAAGGTGTACTCAAGAGTGGACATTTCCAGATTCACTTGTAGAATCAGTCCTGCCTTGCCAGTCAATCGATGGTACAAATGGATACTGAAACTTCTACTAATGTACAATACTCAGCAATGAAACGATATGTTTTAACAATTAAAAACACCGACTTCATAAAACATTGCAAATAATAATATATCATCATCAACGTAGTCGAAGTATCAACTCAAAAACGATTTGTTAGATGTCGCCCAAATTTAACAAGGACCAAATCACAAGCATCACCGCCACTTTACATCATGTGAAATCGATATCGAGCATTAACTTTTTCTATATAAGTAAACAAAAATCAGCTTTCAAGTAAAATAAGAATAGCCAAAATCGATATCCACTCAAAATGTATAAGGTAATGAAGTAAAAAATAGTGAGGAATTCTTTTTTGAAGTTAGGTAATAAATAAAAATGCCTTTAAACAATTCGAAAATGAATATCGAAAATAATTACATTCGACCCTTAATATTACATATGCATTTAGTTACAAAAGTTTAAATTATAAAATGGGATTATTTACTACGGAGTTCGTAAGCTTAGCAATTATTAGTACGGCATACCCTACAGCAAAGTTCTCCCCGCAATTACTGAAATATGGGTTTTAGATAATAGTTTATTTCCTATTCCTTCTATATGTTTATTCGTTTATTTATTACAAGCTTTTGTTTAACTTGCAGTGTATGTTTGTTTATTACTATGTTAGTATATTTGTTTGTTAAGGGTCAAATCTTACAAGTATAATTAGACCCACTTCTTACAATACGGAGCGAAAATTTTGCGTTAAGTTTTCATTTTGATGTCAATGCATTTTTATGACAAACATGACCTGATACTACGTTCAAGATTGGCTCCAGACAAGGGAACTCCTCAACGGTTAACGATACAGTTATGAAATTTTGTGTTTCATTGTATTATGTATCTATAATGAGAGCTTTTAAATATTTTTAATAAGCCTTGTTTAAACTTTATTGACAATCTCAAACTGGGGTTACAGTGGGCGGACATGCCTAATGGCATTCTCTGCCATTCAACCCTTGCAGAGTGCGAGAAGTTGTGGCGGGTTATCAAAACTAGCCGATTGAAGGTTTATAATATTTTTAAATATCATCAATACTTATAATAAATCTGTACCTGATTTGATTTTGGAAGAAAATTATTACCGAAAAAATATTATTTTTTAATTTCCGGCATGTCTTTTTTCTGTGCCTATGTGTACACCAATCTCGGAAACAGATTATTCGATTCGAAAGTGGCTCTACTAACGTATTGCTAATCTTGCATTGACATTTAGTTAAGTATAAAAGATATGTCAATTCTTCGATCAACAATACAACTAGATATCGGTCAGCGATAAAAGTGTGTCGTCTCAAAGTGTCTCGTCATATTAATATAACTTAAAACTCAGTCGAACTTAGTCACTTGAAATGTAGGCTAGTGTTTACTATATAATTATTCTTAAAATTTATCATTAATAGTTCATATCATGGTCAAATGGAACAATCATCAAACGCGTAAATACCCGTTTTATATAAAAAATATATAATTTTTTTTTATTGTTTAATTATTTAAAGGTTATTTTTTATTATTTAAAGTTACAAATTTGAAGTTAAAATAAATGAAATGAAATGAAAACTGTTTATTTCGTCTTAGGAACCAAAAGCTCAATTAACGAAAGTCAAAATTTTACAATACAAAGTCTCTACTTGACTTATAAATTTACTAACAATATATAAACATAGATATATTTAAATGAATTCTTTCATAAAGTCTCGACAGACAATACCTCAAGTCACTCAAATTGGGACAATATACATAAATGAACATGAAATTCTTGTTTTCATCCTCAGTGATGAGGATATACCTGTGACAGGTTGGCCATTAATAGCCATTAATGTTACATAGTTACAAAAACTCAATCTTAAGGTCAAATTGTAAAAAATCGAATCAGTCGCATTTACCTGATTACTTCTTTTCAGTCGTTTTCTTTAAATAATTAAATTGCTCGAGACGAGTGATTCCGCAGACCCGACTGTCTGAAACCCGAGATCAAAGTGCTTATCTCAATTCAGTAAACGAATTACCAAAACGATTAACTGATATTAACTGTAATATAGCGAGTGAGTTGAGATTCGAAGATTAAAGAGATATTAATTGCGAATTTAGAGTGAATCAGCAAACCAAAATTAAGCGTTAATGCGTAACTTAAAACTTAATTAGTAAGTATATTATTATCGTCATATCAACCCATCAGGGCCCACTATTGAGCACGGGTCTCTTCTCTGAATGAAAAGGTTTAGGCCATAGTCCACCACGCTGATGCGCTGGTGGCAAGTGCGTTTTGGCAGACTTCACACACATTTGAGTTTTGCCAACTCCCCGGCATGCAGGTTTCCTCACGATGTTTTCCTTTCTCATGCCAATGATAATTAACAAACCGTACATAACTTTGATGATAAGAGGTACGCAGGGTTTGAATCCAGGTGCTCGTATTAGTAGGACACATGCGTTGGCATAGTCCATAACCTAATATTGTTGCATCTTGCCCTCAGCGTTCCGGAGCGCTTCAAGTACGTACATATGTATGTAGACGACGACGTACTCCCGTGCTGGCATTATCTATGTCTAGGACAAATGCGCTGGCCAAACTGCCTCTAGACCATAAGGTATAATTAATCTTGACAGGTTGAATTTTTTCTCATAAAATTTGAATGATTTAGTAAAAGTGATTAACTATTTATTGCGTTATAACAGTATGTATGTGTAGTTCTGAATGCTTATACACTTTCATTACTCGTTTCTCTTATAAAACCACAACTGTCGTAATTCCACCGGATAACAATGAACGCACCGGAATCAAAATGGCGACAAATGGTGTAATAGTATACTACAGTAGGAATTTTCCCTTATTTATTTTTAAGTACTTTGCTCAGTTTATCTAACGCCATCTAGCGCATTTTGATCTATACTTTTCTCTACTAATATTAAATCGCAGAAGTTTGCTTGATTGTTTGAACAAGTTAATCTTGAAAACCTCTGGTGAAAATTAGAAAAGATTGTGTTGGTGCTAAGGGGTATATAACAGCATGTTACTATGAAGCTGAGCATTAAAAGGAAATTTTACAAAAATAGGAAATAATATCTTTATTTGAAAACTTCCGTTGCGTGGGCTATATAAACGTTTGTTACACAAAATATATTGCCATTAAAAGTTCTAAAAATAAATCCGCGTATGTCTGTAATCAGAATATGTCTATCTTTTAATCGTATGTAATCAGAATATGTTTATCTTTTAAGGTGTACTCATATTAACCTTTTTATAGTGTTCCAGTTTGTTCTTAAATAATGCATTTTTTGCGAAGGTAGTTTTATAAAAAATATATATCCAAATAAATGTGATATTTATCACAACAATTTACTTAAATACTATTGCTTCGTTCTTTTGTAATGAAAAAACACCGTTTTGTAGAACATTGTGTCTGAAACTGTAAAATACAGTAGGACTAAACGAGTATGTAATATTATTTTCAATCCCGTTAGCAGCTCGTTCGAGCGGTGATGAGGCTGGATACTGTAAATTGATATTACGATTATGCGGAAATAGAATCGAGAGAACTATCAATTTAAACTATAAAATAATGTTGGCTCCAATATCCTTCCTACTATTATAAATGTAGCATAACTCTGTTACCTTTTTACGCCTTAACTACTGTACCGATTTTGATGAAACTTGGTACATAGATAGAATAGAACTTAGAAGAAACTTAAGATACTTTTTTTTTGAAAATTGGTTTGAAAGGGTTGAAACTGGGGACGAAAGTGCATTCATCGAAAATGTAAGAATAATAATCACTTTGTATTGATACACTACATGTGGTATTGACAGAGGGGAATAGGGGAAGGGAGGGTATACCACGCGAATGTAGATAGTCCAGGGCAAAAGCATTCAGAAGCCAGCACAATAATACTGTCTGTACACACTGTTACACATATATTGCTTTTAAACCACTTAGTGATTCTACGTAAGCAGTGATAGCCTAACGCAGTAATAGCCTAACAGTTTTAACGTTGGTCATTGGAACAGGATGGATATGTTCTATACTGTGCACCTATAAATTTCATAAGTTATGTGCATTTAAGAAATTAATTATCACTTGTTTCAGTAAAACATCGCGAGGAAACCTGCACTCCCTAAGAGTTCCTAATAAAATTCTGAAAGGTGTAAAAATTCTATCAATCAGCGTGGAGGACTATGTACTACCTATACTTCGGACATTGTGATATGAGACTCGAGCCCACTAGTGGGATAGTTACGGGTTGCATAAAAATTTTAGACCTATATACTATATGTAATATTTAAAAAAAAAATACACAGTGACACGTTACTTATCATCAAAAAAATGTGTGTAATTATATTTTCTATGCCAATCGTGACAAACGATAACACGAAGAATGAGTGTGTAAACTTAAAACAGTAACATTTTAATGATGTCTGTTGATTTACAAACTAAACTATCATTGTACAAAGAATGCAAATATGTTATCCTAAGGCGTACCCCAGGGAGTAAAGTTGACCGTTACTTTTTTATCTCTTTCGGACCAAGCTATCCAGTAATTAAAAAGATTGGAGATATTGTAAATAACAGCAGTTTCCTAAGCTAGTTTTTGCCGGCGCCGGTTAATCTCTATTAAAGTTTAACCCCGGCTGGCGAGCAACAATGCTCGCGCGTAAATCTAAAGATAAAAGGAAATTAAGATAGTTCAGGCTATCTTGAATACTAAAAGTATCAGAACTGATAATTAAATTCGTTTCCAGCCACGGAGAGCTATGTATATAGAAATAGGTTTCGTTTAACGCTGTCTTCACTACAAAGTTCCTTCATTTAATTGCAGCTTGAGTTTTAGAAATAGAAGAGTAAGTCTAAAGTGGTTTCGAAAAAGAAGATTCCGTTGTTTGATCATACAAAGGACTTACACTAATTATTAAAGTATGAAGCGCATATGTCAAGTGTTTTCTGTTGATTGTAAATGATTGGTTAAATTAAGTAATAGCGGAATAGATAAGAGAATTCCAGCTAATGCCACAAAATTCGTGACCACAGCCATGTTCTGTGGCGCACGTAATTCTATCCCTGGAGTTATTATCAAATGGCAGTCATTACGCCTTGTGACTCAAAAAATTCCGACACCTAGATTGGTCTTTGAGAAACCCATATTCAGTAATGAACCGTTTGTTTATACGTGTCAAAGGTCGGTTAAAAACCTCCGACATTTGATGTGGCCGCTAACTCTTCTGCTAATCCGCATTGAAACAACAAATTGAAAAATACTCTATGCCTTCTCAATCAAGAAGTGAGTCCTGCACTGGGCAGGCCATTCATATCAGGGTACCTTTTCCATATCAAAGTACCAAATGTAGACTAAATAAAGAAAGCTTCAGTTAAATTCTTTTATCAGCTATAAAAGTGTTTGCTGAAAATAATGTCCTCGATGTAAAACTGAAAATAACAGAGATAAAAGTCTTTATTTGAATTGAAGTTGCTATAAAATTCTTGACGGCATCGGCAACAACTTACAGACGTACGTACGAGCAGGACCACAAGTAATAAAATCTTTAAGATCACTTTAAAATCTGTTATTTTATTTCTCGCAAAGAATGGGCTGTTTTATTTTGAGATTACGACATCAGATTATGTGAAGAATTTTTATTATTATGGTCTCCATGTATGTGATTATGTCGTTAAATTTATCAATTTATGTTAGACAGAGCGTCTATACCATGAATTTGTTTTTCCGCAGGTACGTATAAATTCTTATTAGATATGTATGTATGTCTTAAAAAAGTCTAAGTTATTCCAGACTATAATTTCTTTGCCAATGTTCATCCAAATCCGTTCAGTGTTGGAATGAATAACATAAATTTTCACAATCTTTCTCAATAAATAACAAAGTGAGAACTTCATCAACGTATTCGGAGTCAGTCATTTAAAAAGTTACTAAATATATTTAATAAAATACACCAAACACCAGCTTTCAAATAAAACAAGAACCACCAAATTCGGTCCACCTGTAAACCGACAGCACATAAAAAGTTTACGTTTAATTGAAGACGATTTTTAAAGTCGTTTAAAAACCTAATATCGCAAATCCGCCAACTTAGACTATTACAAACTTTATACAAATCACCAATGGCATCCATCCAAACAATTAATACCTCAAAATTTAAGACGGAAGGACATTTACGGCAAAAGTTTGGTAGTTACACAGTTGTTACAAATGTGAAATTCCTAAAGCAGCAAATATTTAATCAAACTGAGTATACGGCGAGGTGTGCCGATTGGCTCAATTTGAAATCGTCACGTCCGCAGGGGCGCGGGGGAAGGGCGTTTTAGAGATAAAATGTTGTGATTATTATATTATGATTGTGGAAAAAAAGATTCGTCCTTTTGACGAGACTTAATGATTTGAACATTTTTTAAGTAAAAAAAATTTCCGACGCATTTTTTTTGGACATTTTACGCATAACGCATTTATATTAGTTTAACTACTTTACCACAGATAATGAACAGTTTAATATTTGATTTTTTTAATTCCCATCATTGTTAATTGTCATCATTAAGTTAAAATATGCATAAATTAAATAATGTTCCGAAAACTTTAAGACAAACTTCACTTGCATCGTAGCTTTTTTACTGTTAAGTTCATAAATTGCTCTTTTTACTTTTTTTACGAATCTCGTAAAGTTCACACGAAATATATTTTGAAACTTGCGTTACTTAATTTATGTAACTAAAAATCTGGGAGATAAGAGTATTTAATTTTTATAAAGCCTAAGCCTTTATTTATAGCCGATATCAGATAGGTATTGTCTATCGAGACTAGGCTTTATCAAAGATTTTTTTTTAAATATATTATTACTAAATTTATAACTCATGTAGGGACTTTGTATTGTAAAATTTTGACTTTCGTTAAGTGAGCTTTTGGTTCCTAAGACGAAATAAACATTTTCATTTAATTACATTTCATATTATTTTTTATAAACTATCAGTATTAATCCAGTTTATATAGTTATACATACATATATATATATATATATATGCTTATATATAAAAACATATACATATATATATATACATAAGTTTAATAGTATAACGACGCCAATACACAATTCTATAGTCTGTCATCTGTACCGACCACTCAATGCCGGCACAGCAATACGTCATCTTTAGCGTCGATCAATCCACATAGCTCCATTACTCAATTAAGACATGATGGATGCTTCGGGGGTCCAGGATTTACCATGAGCACATCTGTTAATATTCTGTTGTTTTTTTCTTCATTTAAAACTAGCTAATTTGGCCATTTTGGTTTTTTCTATGTTAAATAAGTTAGCGTTTGATAACGAAACCACCTGATGGTATGTGGCAACGTATTCTTTGGTGGTAAAGCGTACTAATTTAATAGAAGCCTGTTCATTGTTGTCTTAACTCATAAAAGACTATGCTATGTGACGGTATTATTATATATTTTATAAGATTACGTATCTTATCCTCGTATAACAGTAAAAGGTTTCAATAATTCCGCGAACAAAACAAGCAACAGGTCATAAAAACCATTTATTGATATAATTAACTCGAATTCGAATCTAGAAAAAAAAATTGAATAACAATTTCGCCTCACATTATTGTCTCATATGAAGCCGCCATAGTTTTCAAGGAGCAATCACAAGGCACAAGCACTTGGCTCTAAGTGAAGCTGAAAGCGCGCAACTGAAGCTTTCTCGAGCATAAGGAATGCATCAAAGCTCGTCCCTAGATTGCGTTTCATATCGTGCCTTTAGTATAAGAAACTGTATACAGTCTGTCAATAGTGATGCCTTAGATTAAAAAAAACTCCAGTAACAAAGTCACGGTACAAGTGAAACTAAATGCAAAATTCAGCTTAAAAATATTTATGTAAAAATTTTTGGGAAAAATTATCGATTACAGAGTCGCCAACTAAAAAGGCAGAAGTTTTGACGTTCTAAGGCTTACGACAGAACGCTTCTTGACAGTCCAAACACAGAAGAAATAATGTTAATAAAATGTAACTAAAAAACATGCAAATTCATTATATTGACTAGGTCTCTAACATCAAAAGAACACGGCAACTCCCTACACTGTGGTACATCGATGACTCAAAGATCTAGTACCTCATTCGACAGCAAACTCTATTCCCAGCAACTAAATATCAAAGTTGTAAGAAACAGGCAGCCGTCGCCACGTCCACGTGAATACTTTAACAGTATCGATGTAGTCTCGTTATAGCACGTAATAGAATCTTCACGATAAATAAATATGCATTTGTCGACATACTTTGCAATGAAAGGTAAATAACTCGCAGGAAGGAACGTGCAGATGGCTGGAAATATTGACGGTATTCTGTTTGAGCGTGTATTGTTAAATTTGTATGTATCTATTTGTGATTGCGTCACTTCTGCGCGATTTTATCGTTTGTTTTTATTGTTATTTGATCGTATGATTCAAGCTCTAAGGGATAAGAATTCAATTAGGTTTGATTTTTAACTTTACGTATCAAAGCTTTATGCTGTAGGCATGTTAATGAACAGAATGATCCACAGCGCTCATATATATCTGCATCATTACACTGAAATGGTCCTAATCCCAGGAATACCAACGTCATACTGCTTCAGGACGGGTGACAAAAGAAGAATCGGTATTACTGAAGAACCGGACGGGAAGAAAAAGAGAGGAACTGGCTCACAAATCAAAGAATGTCTAAATAAAGGGAAACAAGAATACCTTAGTTGGAATAGCTTGGAAGTTATTCAAGATTTTTTTATTTTTTTTTATTTTTTACTAATTAAAATTAATGCCTGACTACAACCCCACCTGATGGTAAGTTATTTCATAATTCAGCAATACATGGCCACGTCGATTGGATTTTTATGTACTACAAACAAAACTTTCTTTAGCCGTTAAAAGGGAAAATTATGCAGCACTAAAAGTACATAAATGTGAGCAACGAAATTTTTGAGACACGGATTAAGAAGCCATCCTAAACTCATTAAAGTTTAACCTATTCTGAAACTAAAGTTAGTTGCTAAAGGGGTATCATTACTGGTTATCACAGCTGTTCTATCGCCGACTATAAAATATGTTGTAGCTTCAGGTGACGCGGTTGCGACCATAGCCGGAACTAACTACCTTATGTACTAAGCAAGCACTGCAGCTACGGATATTTGTAGTTTACTTCGGAAGCAAAAACGACATAGGTTATCAGTCGCCTCATGTAACATATTCTTCTATGGTTGGTTTTGACTTCTCCAGAAATAGCTTCATATATTATTAAACCCAAAATAAGATGAATGTTTGTTAACAATCTTGTCTAACAGATAATGTCTAAGTTGTTGGGCGCACTATATCAGGCATTGAAAACGACTGCTTTATTTGTTTTTTAAGTTTCCACTCATGTTTCTTTATATCGTGATATTATTTTTTCTGAGTTGCATTGTGTAGTACCACAGTGATTTTCGTGAAAAATCCTGTTGTTGTTTTCATGAAAATAGCTGTCAGATCTAGAGCCATGTGATTATAAATTCGTTATTCAATAGATTTTTCAAAGTTTTTCTTTTCTCGCTTACAGTAGAACAATCTCTTCAATCTGTTAGCTGGCTGCCGAGCTGGCGTGTCATCGCATTCATCTTATCTCGCTTAATCTCCGCTGCTGTCGGACTGTCCTAACTCTTGACTTAAGAGGGAATACGCTCTGTTAAAGCTAACACCATATTAGTCAAACAAAAATTGATCCCATACTCAAAATTACAGAAAATTCCTTTATTAACGCATTTTCTTTAGTACACACAACAAATTTCCGTCGCTTTGCATAAGAGTTGTCCAGTAATTTCAAAGTCACCATACTAATTTTAACCTATTATTTTTAACTAAGCAATTTTCTGGGATAAAAAGTATCCTACTATATCCAGTTTACTTACATTAACTACAAACATGCAAAATTTCATCGAAATTGGTCCATTGGTTTCGGAGTTGCTATACTAATTTTAACCTGTTACCCTGCGGCAACAACGCCATATCCTGGG
>DWJZ01003589.1:0-16760 GCA_018249125.1 Asbolis capucinus
CCAATGCAATGCATTTATCTCGCCTTAGGATTTAAAAGCTCACTTAACGAAAGTCAAAATATAAAAATAAAAAGTTCCTACATCAACTATGAGATTAATAAAAAAAATCTTTGATAAGGCCTAGTCTCGATAAACGATATCTATCTGTCATCGGCTTTATAAACCTTAAATTATTGTATCGCACGCGCACCCTTAATTTCTAGGACGTAATATTATTCTAAAATTATCGTACTACACCTTTGAATTATAGGACGTAAAATTATTCTAAACTTATCGTACTACACCTTTGAATTATAGAACGTAAAATTATTGTACTGCACCCTTGATTACTAGGACGTAAATGTAAAGACATTTAAAGGCGATCACAGGAACTATGGAGTAAATACATTTTTATGTACACAATTATACTTCAAAACCATTAGGGGTGAATTTTTTATTGTTTCCAAACAAGTCGCGTGAGTAAAGAAAGGGTGGCATTATGCATTTTATTGTTATTTTTACTATAGAAGAATTCCTACTACTGTTATTAAATTCTTTCAAATGTATGAAGATGGTTTTATGTTTGGATTTTATGGCACACAGCTAGACCACATCCAGGAAATGAACATGGATAGATTTATCCCGATTAATTCCCCTGGGATGTTGTACATGTTTATGTTAAACCGATTAAGATGAAACTTGGCACAAAAATAGGTTATATTATCTGGAATAATACAACCATTTATCCATCAGCCTTTTGTTGTCCACTGTTGGACGTAGGCCTGTCCTAATTTGCGCCACTTTGACCGGCCCTGAGCTTTCTGTATCCAGCGATACCCGCTGTCGTCAGTTACAATATGGCCCACTATTGAGTACGGGTCTCTTGTCTGAATGAGAAGGTTAAGGTCATAGTCCACCACGCTGGCCAAGTGCGGAATAGCAGACTTCACACACCTTTGAGTTTTGCAAACTCCCCGGCATGCAGGTTTTCTCACGATGCTTTCCTTCACCGTTAAAGCGAGTGACATTTAAATGCTTAAAACGCACATAACTTCAAAATGTCACAAGTGCGCGCCCTGTGATTCGAAGCCAAACCCCTCGAGTAGGAGGCCGAATTCTTAACCACTAGGCTATCACCATAGTACAAGCTAATGGAGTCAGATGACCGAATATGAGTTATCCAAAGATATATATTCATTTAAGATATATTTATTTAGTACTATGCCTTATATCTAGAAAAACATCTAGCTTTCATAAATATAAAAAAATATGCAATTTTATTAATACAATATACAAGGCCCTTAGCTATACCAAAGCTAGGCGCTACGTTTTCAATATAAAACATTAAATAGACAATAGAACGGAACTAATCCACTGAGAGTATGATAACTAAGTTAATATAAAATGATTCAGTACAATTCCGTCACGCCTCAATTAAAAAGTCGTTTGAACTCTTCATACGTCCACCAGACTGGAATCGCGCTAAAGAGGTATATTTTAACTTTGCGCATGTTTGAAATAATTAAAAATTCACATAACACTCGGAAACGTAAACTCGCGTATATTTGTAGTAGAGAAAAAGAGATTTTTTCAACCACAGTCTGGTACTAGGCATTAGCAAGTGAAATGTGTTCGTCGTACAGTGAAAACACGGTTTGATATGTAGATACGATGAAAACGAAAGGAATTATCGTCAGGGAGGTTTTAAAACTGTCTTATCTTGATAAATCTTGTAAATACAGCATTGGATGACAATATTTATTTATTTAGTAAAATATTTTTTTAAGTCTGTCCAGTACTTTCGGAACCTATTCAATTCAAACAAATAAACAATAAAATCTTTCCTCTTTATAATATGAGTGTAAAATACAAACTTAAGACTGTAGCTAGTGTAAGCCGCTACGGTAGTGTAAAGCGTGTAAAGTGTTTAGTGTAAGCCGGCCGGAAGGAAAAGAGAGCCGGTTGAAAAATACTTCGCATACTTACATACATGTTCATAAAACGCAGGTTATGTAGTAAAGTTGATATTTCACCTGTACAGGTACGATGTGCACTGACGAACGCAACCACTGCCGCCAGCCTACCGTATGATGTCCGGGAGAGTGAGAGCGAATGTACATACATATGTATATCTAAAAACGTGCCTACATGTAATTCTAATCTTCTCGACGTTGTTAGCTGTTGTACCATAATGCCTGGCATAATTATAATTACCTTCACTACTCACAAATATCATCAAAAGTTCATAATTTAAAAAATCATAAAAAAATCTATTGTATTATTGTCAAAAATTGCGGAGTCTAATTATTAAGTTTGCGTAACATGAAGATAATGATGGCGCGCTTGTGACTGAAATTAGTCGTGGCTGGCTCCTGAAGGACCTCGGAAACCTCGGGGAACCCGAGTACATCACGTGAGTTTGATATAAGTAACAATTATGTATTAAAACAGTCACGAATCTAACATTAAAATACATATTCGAATTAAATTTTATTTAATTTCACATCAAACAATATTTATAGGTGCAAGTAACATGACAACGCAACGATTGAAGTCAAAGTCAAAATATTTTATTTCGTCACAACAACATCGAGCTCACGTAATGAAATTCAATCACATACACCATATTGATACATTATTAAGTTACCTTAAAATTTATTACGGATTTAAAATCCATAACAAATCCCGCGGTATTGCCTAAGCTCTCGGTAGACAATTCTTATCTCACAAGTCATCTGCTTGGTTAGAACATGTAATATTACTTAGCCTAAGTTTCACAAGCGATACTGACATTCCAATACTCATTTCGTTGTAGCGTTCCAGAGGCACGTCAGTAGCAATGCGCAGACAAAAATAAACCAGCACGGCTTCTTGTAACCTAGCTATTCAACTTTGTAACGGAAACATGTCACATCCCACCCTTGTTATAAAGCCAAACCTCCTTCCATCCTGTATATATTTCTATCTTGTATGTTTTTACACTCTGTTTATATTTTAACCCTAAATATATATATAAATATAATTCTACTATACGTGTATATGTTACTGAACTCCTAAACGAAGGGACCGATTTGAATGATTTTTTTGCTTTTGGGTGGCGCCCTAGATGGTTTGATTCATAAATCAGCCCAACAGATGGCGCTGTAGTATGAATCTAGGTTATTTATCTATACTGCAACTAAATGGCTAGTTTTTTAAATATTTGTGGTAGGTTAGAGGAGGTTTAAGAGGTAAAAAAATTAAAATAAATAGTCTTGCGGTCCGAACTTCACCGGGTCAGCAGGTATATAGAAAGGAGCTAAGCTAATTTTGATACAAATGCTTTGTGATATTCATTACGTCGAAGAGTTCTGCAATTCGATGCATGTTTGCTTACAACAACCCATGTTTGCAAACGAACGTAGTAGAGATGGGAAGAGACAAAAATCCGTGAAAGGTTTCATTTTATTCGTACACAGATCCCAAAGGCTCAGATATCGCAACGTATTTGCCGAAACATTTCAACGCTGCCGAATTTATGTGGAGTGGGACACGACAATTTAGACTAATAGATTTTATTGTCTTTTGCAGCTATTCTCTGTTATTTGTAGAAAGAGTTCGGTGCTCAATTCGTTTTGAGAGGGAAAAATAAAAATAGAATAAATTGGAGGTATAAAATAACCCTCTTGTGTCTAAATGTAACAGGATTTTGGTGTAACGGAACGTTTTGTGTAAGAATTTACGCTGAATATTTTTGGTGCCCACGATGTATTTTTTTTGTTTCTCTTTATATTTTATAGTAACATAATATGCCATGATTAGATACGAACGGAAGCGGTGATAGCCTAGTGGTTAAGACTTCGGCCTCCTACTCGAGGAGTCCGGGTTCGAATCCCATGACGCGTACTTCTGACTTTTCGGAGTTATGTGCGTTTTAAGCAATTAAATATCACTCGCTATAACGGTGAAGGAAAACATCGTGAGGAAACCTGCATGCCGGGGAGTTTACAAAACTCAAAGGTGTGTGAAGTCTGCCATTCCGCACTTGTCCAGCGTGGTGGACTACGGTCTCAATTTTCTCATTCAGAGAAGGGGCCCGTGCTCAATAGAGGAAACTTCCACATCTGCTGTCATTAGGACCTTTTTTCTCATAAAGTTCTCAAAGATATGTGAGTTCTACCAATTCGCACTACCTACATTCTTCTTTGCTCTTCATTTGTATTGTGTGCGTCGGTACAGATAGGAGGAATTACTGGTTCAAAAAAAAAACATACGTTTTTTATTTATTTATTACAAACTTCGTGAAACTTACAGATATGTCTATACAGTAAGAAGAGTTAAATTAATTCTAGGCAAGTTACAAACTTCCGCCAATATACATACATATACATATGTATTCTACAAAAATATTTTGTCGAATAATGTACATTACAGAGTTAATAATATACATATATTATTACTAGAACTATATTACTAGAACTATATTATTACTGACCACAAAATTATTGAATTAAAAATACAGCAAAATATATGTTAAATATTGCCGAATGGAGAGAGATGGTTGAGTTTTACAACCCAATTGTCCAAGATATGAATATTATTAGTAATTTTCATTAAAAAAGTTAATGAAAATTTTCATTCCGTAAAAGATGTATTTTGGTGTTGTTTTTATTTCAAAATCATGCCAAATTGTTTAACGCCGTATGTTTTTACTTAAGGTTTTATTAAATAATGAATTTAAATATGTTTTTTCATATTTTATATTTTTTTAATTTTATAACTCAGGTAGGGACTTTATATTGTAAAATTTAGACTTTCATTAAGTGAGCTTTTGGTTCCTAAGACGAAATAAACCGTTTTTATTTCATTTTATTTATAATGGCAAAACGATCTAACATTAAATGACCTTTTATAAAGAAGCCAAATAAATTGAACATCACAATACCGTAATATTTAAACAGTACCAGTGTCCGCCATCATAAAATCAAATGAACATCAACAAATTAACACTTAGATACGCAGAAAATAATAAATGCGACCTAACAGTCCCGCTCCATAATACTTTTATGGTGCCCATAAAATTTTATTGAACAGGCTGTATGATTTAAATTGAATTAGCTCTCAAGAAAAGCTTTTTCTTAATAATAATAAGTATACAAAATGCTATTCGTTTAACACGAATGTTATTTAATTGTTAGTCGGCTTTGCAATAATTCATGAAAATTATGATTAGAAGATTTGTTCATTTGTATGTATTTTGTCTTCTCTATAGAAGAGTCTATACTCTAAAATGATAGGAGATACAGCACTGATGACTTCAACTTTGTGTAGAATTCTCTGGATAAGAATTTGGTACGAAAATCGACCGAATACATCGTTGATGAGTTAATGGGTCGCAACGCTATGAAGTTGGCATAGCTAGTTTACAATAAAAAATATTTTTATAAACTGTAAACTGCCTTCAAAAACTCAACAAAAGTTGATCGATATATATGTATATATTCTTTATATTATAACATTAAATGAACTCTAAAGAAATTAAATATAATTGTCATTATAATTGCTGCATAGAATTTTATTATATATAATATCAAATGTGTAATGCTTGATTTTACCCATTTCCAATAGTTGTATCCCCCTGTAATATTTTAGGTTTTTATACATTAAACGACAAAACAATCATGTAATATCATCGCTGATCTGGTCTAATTTAGGAGTTCTAAATTGAGTATCTAAATGACAAGGATTCGTAGTAACAATATACTCTGCTCCCAAGTCTGATCGGAGTAGAAAAAACCTTTGTAATATATTTAAGTTTTGTTGTTGAAAAGTAGTACCGGGATTTTTATGTGCTGAGATTTTTTTTCTTCTGCCTTCTCTATTTCTAGTGTAGAAAAATGATTAAATTACTAAAATGAGTTATAAAGTTGACGATAGAAGGGCGAACGTTTAGGATTGTATCAATAATTTTATGGCACATTATAACAAAAATATTAATAATTAAAAATATCCAATGTTATAAATATTAAAAAAAATGTTAGTGGTAGACAACCCTTATCATTTAGTGATATGAAAAATATATATTAGCTGATTCTCAGACCTACTGAATATGCTAATAAAGATCGGACAAGCCGTTACGAAGGACTAATTTAAGTTACGAAGGACTAGTAAAAGTTATGGTAACTAACATTGTAAGATGAGAATTTTATATAACATTGTAAATGCAATACCCCTGTCTGTTTTCAGTTTTACTTTCTCCACTCCATTGATTGTAAGTACCTCTTTAACACTTGCAATACAGTGTAATGCAATAAAATTTTATAGTTTCTTCACTTAACCTCATCGTATAGTGCAGAGTAGTGCAAAAATAGAGACACTTAGTTCTAATAGGTCGTTACAATAAATACTGATGGGTGATGAGCTCTGTCCTCGCTACTATTGGTCTGGTTTCAGTAAAGACACTAGTGTACGGAGTGTAGTACTTAGCCTAATAGATTAATAAAAATTGTCCGAGTGCAAATCGTATACGTACATGGACTAAATAAATATATTATAAAATCTTTGGACAACTCACACACGGTCACTGACTTCAAACTAAGCGTTAGCTTGTACTGTGATAATCAGACTACTTATAAACATACGTACTTACATATGTAGATATTTTTTATACTTAGACTTTCAAACTTTTATCTGTGCAATATTGAAACAGAAGTCATAATCATATTTTTTATCTGAGTGCGATATTTCAGCCGAAAACTTAAGTATGTTACTTCTTATAAAATCCTTTAATTTTTAACGTTCTCGATAAATCATTAACCGACTTCAAGAAATAGAGAAAGTTCTCAATTTTTCTGTATTTTTTTTTTTGACACCTTGCCTTAACTATTTACTGAGTGAACCGAATTTGATAATTCCTTCTGTGTTCGACAGCTGGCGCTTGTTATGTGCTCCATTTTATTGTGGGCATGTGACGAGTAGTTTTTGATTCATAATATGTATTTAACAGGCTACGACAACGTTGTTTTTCTCATTTTATAACTTGCCGAACTCATTTGAAGTCTGTTTTTATTTCAATGAAAGAAACATAGTTGACAATAAAAGTGTTTTTGTACCTATGGGAAATGTAAACGAGCAACGATGCAGGATCCATGTTGTATACCACTGTGTTATAAAAGTTTCATAGGATTTTATGCACATAGTATATAAGCATGGCATATAAAATAATGAAAAAAATACCTCCTTCATGCCTTCTTTCACCTTTTAAGAGTTATCTTCTTTCGAAAATTGTAGTTCATTTTTATACCAATTTTTATTGAAAACGGTTCCATTGTTTAGCGTAACAGATAGACAGAAAAGTTACATTCGCATTTATAATATTAGTAGGACTGTCAATAACAAAATTACAAATACATTTAGCAATTATAATAATAAAAATCAAATCAATTATACAGAAGTTGTTACACAAGTACCATTTAAAGCTTTCATGCAATTTAAAATAGCCTTGTGTACACATTAGGGTTAACATTATTGGTATTATTGGTATTGGTAACTTGGTGGCTCACACCTGACTCTTGTACCAATTAATATGGTACAGGGTCTCGGATAACCTAAACCGACCGCAGTTGCTTATCTGTGATCTGTGATACAGAGTAACCATAAGCAATTAGACGATTAAAATCATTCAATCAATTTACATTATTGGAATTTGTACTATGTTTTTGATATTACTTGTTAGTTTAATGTTTAAACTGGAGTTGGAGATATTATTTACTAGGTTTTTTACGCGGCTACGTCCGTGTTGTACAGCAAATATTTACGAAAAAAAATCATGTTTGAATTTTAATTTTTGTGTTATCCTTACATCTTTAATAATGACTTCATACAAACTTTAATTCCCTATAAAATAGGGGAAACCCCTTCACTATTGCAAAACGTAGTATGTTTTTCCTCAAGTTCTATTCTACCTGTACACCAAATTTCGTCAAAATCGATTCAGTATTTTAGGCTTGAAAACGTAACAGAGCCACTTTCGCATTTATATTATAAAGTAAGAATTATTTAATTTTTTTGTAATCTGTTTATCATTTTTGACTATTTTATCTATTTAGCTTCATCATCATCTCAACCCAAAACGGCCCACATATGCGCATGATATACCCATGAAACAGGGGTCGGATACCTTTTCTTATATAAGGGCCACAATTATTACAAGTAAATTGGTACGGGCCACATTTCACACATAAAACCACTAAGTTGCGTTGTGTAAATGGGGCCTGTGTGGGCCGCACCGCAATGACATACGGATCGCATCTAGCCCGCGAGCCACGGGTTGCCAACCGCTACCATAGAGTACAAAACACTCTTATTTCAAACACCGTTCACACACACAATCCTCAATCTCATCACATTCTTTCATACCTCAATAACATAAGCCACATTGTTTTGGTACATTTTCCAATTTATTTAACCACATGTAGTACGGCTTATAATGACAATATCAAAATGATCTCGACTGTTAAAAGTAGCACGTACAGACACGCTCCGGTAGCTATTTATATAAATGGAGATCATAACATAACGAAATTTAGAGTTTAGGTTTTGATAGAATTGCGTGTGTAAAGTGAACCGTATGATTTTAGCATCCCTCTTGTGATGTACAGTGGTATGAAAATAGTATACAAAGTAATTTCAAACTTCTACCTTATTAGGTCGTTTTGGTAAAATGCTTACTACCTTGCTACCTTATTAGGTTGTCTTGGAAAAAAGAATGTGTAAGTTTCAAGACCTTGCTTAATAACAACGCAAACATGAAATTTCTAGATTAAACTTGTTGCCTACATACTACTATATAATAATTTCTAAACTAAAATAAAATATATTGACACAAAATAAAACTTGTCAAAAATAGTCCCTATTATAGCTTTATTGTTTAGAATATAAAATATTTATTTGGAGCATAGGTAATTCTCAATTACATCAAAATAGATTCACCCGTTTGGAGTTCCAATGCCACAGACAGTCATACAGACAGGCATATCAAAACACCTCCCTTTTTAACCATCATTAAAAAAAAGAGGGAGTTGGACTTTTTCGACTGCATTTTATTAGTTTGTTACTTCATGATTGTTTACTGGGTAAACCGATTTTGATGATTCTTTTTACAAGCTTCTATTTAAAATTCCCTGTATGTTTGTATGTTAGTAAATTCGTATATTTGTTTGTGACGCGTCAAATCTTGCAAGCTTAATTAGACCCACTTTTGCACTACGGAGCTGAAATTTTGCATAAAGTTTTCATCTTGATGACAATGCATTTTTTTGACAACCATGACCTACTACGTTCAGGATTGGCTCCAGACAAGGGAACTCCTCAACGGTTAACAATACAGTTATGAAATTTTGTGTTTCTTTGTATGGATCTGTAATTAAAGCTTGTAATTTTAAATATTTTTAATAAACCTTGTTTTACTCAAAAGCTGGTGCTTGTAATTAAGTATCACATAAATTTGAGCAGTTTTCGACTGGTAGTTTTTAAGTTATGTAATAAAGTGTAAAGTGTCTTAGATTATGTTAATAATGTTCACAATTTGTGTAATGTGATTTGAAGTCAGTTTTTTTTTCAGAAAAATAATATAATTCCAATTTTAAAAGTATTCAATCTGATCAGAACCCTTCTCGAGTCCAAGTCACACTTGACCATTTCCCATTCAGATGATCGTAAGAACAAGCTTACGTTTAGTTTTCTATGAACAATATAAATTGCATTACATTGGAACTAAATTACAATCATTTTTACAATTGTTTCCTTGTATTGTTCCGTCTGATCGGGTAGAGTGGGCTATGATCGAACGCTTTGGCATCCAAGTTAATCTCCTTACCATTTCTGAACCTCCTCTAAAGTTCCGACTTTAGATGCGTAACAAGGTCATTTTTTATTTTTTATATTTTCTCGATCAATATTTGGAGCACCATTGAAGAGTATTCTTTAGTCTCTTCAACCGCGAAAGGACACGTACCAATTTTAGTTTTATGTTTTTATACTGACCTGCTTAGGAGTTGCGTGGTAAACTAAGATCTCCTTAGTGACTACGGAGTCGAAGATTCAGTAATGAGTCGTTAGTGGGTGGATATATATTAAAAAAACTCAAGTGTATGTAGAAGTCGTACACCAAGGATTCAGTACCACCGTGAAGTATAGTCCGTGACATGGTTTGTTTGAAATTTAAAAAACTTATTTTTTGTATGAACCCCATTTTAATATATTTTTTATCTGTATTTCCTTAAAGCACTTTTACATATATATTTTAAAAAAATCATATATCTACTACATCAATCATCAAACAACGGTTTAAGAAGCTAAGCTCTGTGACAGGCGTTCAAAAGCGAAGTCTTTAAACGGGGCCCCGTCACATTTTCCAAAAACCTAACCAGCGAAACAAAACCGCTTATAAGGTTCTTGTAAACGGCCTTTTATTATATTAGCAAGGATGTAATAAAGGCATGACGATGTTAGAGTAAGTGGATGATGGGTACAGTCGGTGAGGCCTATTACAGAGAAAGCCTCGGACACCTCGTTACAGCTACGTAATACGTATAATCGTATCGATTGTATCCTCGGGCCACACGTATTGTAGCCTCGGGCCACACGTATTGTGATTATTATGATGCTGTTAGGCTATAGGTCTTTATGGAATGTGGCAATAGTAAACGCTTCATCATTGTAATCCAAAACTGTTCCACTGCTGGACATGGAGAGCTTCTTCAGTCAATGTTAGGGATACACAGACTCACTACGCTGGCCAAGTGTGGATTGAAGGACTTAACTTAGCTTTGAGAACTTGTGGAGAACTCTCAGTAGTGCAGGTTTCTTTACGATGTTTTCCTTCATCGTAGCAAGTGATATTCAACTTCTGATACGCATGTAACTTTGAAGATTAGAGGTGCGCGCCGCAAGATGAGAATCAAGAATTTCAAACCAACGATCAAACCGTTAGATAATTAGAATTATAATAATATTATAGAAGAACACTTGTCCAGTTATTTCCATACTAAGTTTAACCCATTATTCCACGGAAAAAAGCAATTGCTTGGGATAAAAAGTCTCCTATAACTATTGCTAGTCCTATAACTATTTGCTAAATTTCATCTATAATGGCCTATTGGTTTCAGAGTTGCCATAGTAAGCTTAACCTATTATCCTGTAGGAAATAAGCCATTTCCTGGAATAAAACCTGTCCTAAAACCATTCTCGGCTACGATAGTATAGTTCTACGACTAGTATAGTTCAGTGGTTTTTGCGTGAAGCTCGAACGTACAGACAGACAAGACAAAAAATATTTTGGTCTCTATCGATAACAAAGCCACCCTGCATCAAAATTAAAAAAAAATACGCACAGACTTGACCCCGTTACAGTGTTATTATTAGTTATTAGAAATGTATAATGTTCGAACATAGTGATATTACACTAACAGAGGTCATTCACTTACAAACATTCACGCCACATGTAACCAAAAAAAATTCAAAGCAAATGTTGCAGATTCTCAATTATAAAAATCGAATCAAAACAAATAATAATGTATAAGCTTGTATGAAAAATCATCAGTAAGTAATCTGAATGATAAATACAATCCAGCTCGAGGCAAGAGGCTCAGCATTTTTGCGACTCGTTCTCTTTGTAATCTGCAATCCTTTAAACAATCTGTCCCATTAACTCGTCAAAGGCACCACCTAGCTGACGGGGGCTCGCCGACACGTAATTAAATAATGCTGCGAATGTTCACACTACATTCAACATCGGAGCTCCAGATGTGTACTTTACCCCTACTATTGGTTAAAATAAATAATATTAATGTTATAAATGCGCAAATTTGGGAGGATGGATGGATGGATGCTTGACTCCTTTACGCAAAAACTACTCAACTGATCTGGATTGCTTGCTCTCTTCACAGCAGTTCACGGAGCAGAGTTAGCCTGCCTAGTGGTTTGAGCGTTAGTTTCACAAACGGGAGCTCCTGGGTTTAAAGCACCTCTAATTTTCAAAGGTAAGCGTAGCAGAAGTTAATTATCACTTGCTGCGGTGAACGAAAACATCGTCAGGAAACCTGACTCCAAAAAGTTTCCATGAGGTCCCCAAAGATGTGTGTAGTTCACCTATCTACACTTGGCCAGCGTGGTAGACTATGGCCTGCACTCCCACATAGCTCATTAGTGGGCCCAGTAGTGGGATAGTTATGGGGTGCAATAATGAACTCTTCTTCTCCGTCCTAGATTTATCGTCCTTCTTTCTTCTTTTGACACCTATTGTAAATCGATATATTGTCGGTGCTAATGAAGTGTCTTTTCAAAGCACGTGTTGATTTATCACTCTGTTAGTCATGCCAAGCCAGTTTTGCTAATAAGCGACAGTGATCACATTTTTTACAGCTTAAAACTGTTTTTTTTATATGTATTTGGGCTGTACCGTATCTGGGACCTAACCAGCTGCAAGTAATTTTGAAGTTCTTACAAAGGTACGGCACTGCACACCTGAGCCTTGACACAAAATACTTTTTCTGTTAGTATTCACGCCAAATTTTAGACTAAAATGTATGAAAGAGACATTGAGTCCGGAATGACAAACACCGTATTTTTCTGTATCAAACATTTTTCCCATACAATTTTGAACAATCGTGAACGCTACCAGAAAAAAACCTCTGTCTGCCCAGGTTAGCGACATCTCCATTAATGATTGATTAATCCCATATTTTTTTATATATTATATATGATACGAAAACCTATAGTAAGAGATTCGGCGCGCAATCCAAGAACAGTTGTAACTGAACACGCTTTGTTTTCTTAGACAGTTCCCACAGCGAAAATAATTGACTGTCTGTTGAACGAAATATCGTGTTCGCGAGCTGATTTTGTATCACTTTAAAATCAAAACTTTTCCTTTTCGCTTTACCTTTGCATAAATAGTTTAAAAAAGAACAGACACACAGATAACCAATGATTCCAAACGTCATTTTTGAAATAAGGCAGTATGTTTATTTGATACTTGATAGCGCTGACTAGTTCCATCACAGGTGGTTATTGTCGCATATAAAAATCTAAAAGACTAAAGGCCGATATTTCGCAAGAAAGTGGCTTTCGAGTCCTTATTGTGACACGACTAGTCTTTTGGTTGGTTCAAGGAAAAGAATGAAATTGATGCTGAATAATATGATATATTCTTTTATTTATTACCTCCAAAACAACACGAATACTTAACCTGTAAACTAAGCCCTACCAACAGCCTCCTAATTTCTGTCGCCGCTTACAAAATCTTAGGCAGTTCAAGCCAAAATTTAATTTTCCATCTCTTAATTGTATAGTGCGTTAAAGACTGCCTTAGTTACTTTTAATTTAATCCTACATTAACACTACCAACATTACTTAGCTGCAATGACACGAACGCATAACTCACGTCATACCTGCTATTACTGTAAGTCAAAATGGCGGGCAACTATCAAAGAGAAAGCTCGCGAGCTCTCACATCATTCTCCATGGTCTAGTCTATGAAGAGCTTGCGGAACCAAGCGATCCGGGCACGTTTAAAATGAACCTTAATTCGTATGTAATAGAGTCGATTTTGTCCAGACTATTGCTAATGCTATTCGTTCTAGTGTGACAGGACTAAATTTATCAATTTAGCAAGATTGTTCGTTGTCTTGCACTATTAACACGTTAACGTCGTGTCTGAAGGCTTCGAGTCGTTGCTAAATATTAAATTATAGAAGTTTTACGTGACTTACTGATAACAGATCACAGCGTCTTAATGGCCCACGGTACTCATAACGTAGAATAGAAACGTTCGTATTTTATGAGTATGTGCTAACTGTGTGTTAGATTTTCACACACATTACTTTTCTTTAAATATAAAATATATTATCATTTTAGGCTAAATTCTAGTATAAATAAACTTGATTTCACGGGTATTACATAGTTATGGGAACTGTATGAAGTTTGTAAATTTATTCTTAGGAAATGTGTAAAAGTCCTATAATAATAAATATATATAATATACAATAATAAATAGACAATTTGATTATACAGTTACTTTTCTAAGAAAATCTGAACATTTCCTAAGTATACCCAAACTTTTGATTTTCTCGAAACTAATTCATCACCAAAATGAACTGAACTGAAAACTACAATTTTTTTTTCATAAATATACACCCTTTTATTTTAGAATTCAACACCCGTTAGATTTAATGGAATTGTGATTATTTAATTATACTATTTTACACATTATTTAAAAGTACGAAATTGTATATATTTTCTTGTATACATTCATGGTTTCTTATCGCTATTATACCAATTTCTTTCTTTCCCACTAATAATACTCCATAAAACATGACTGACTGACATGTATTTGCTTCGTCATCATCATCATCAGCGACCCACTGTCCCACTACTGGGCTCGGCGTACAGGCCATACACCACCATGCTGCAGCGCTGGCCAAGTGCAGATTGGTGAACTTCACACACCTTCGAAAACTTTGTGGAGTGCCGATTCATCACGATGTCTTCCTTTAAGATATCAAGTAATAATCAACTTCTGATACTCACATAATTTATAGATGCGCACCACAGGATTATAGCCCAGGACTTCCCGTTCGCGAGACCAACGTTGAAATCACAAGGCTATCACTGCAGTTTTGTATAGATTTAGCTAATGTTTTTGTCAAGCTCAATTCTACATCCATACAGAGTTTCATCAATATCGGTTCAGTAGCTTAGGCGTAAAAGGCAGCAGACAGAATTACTTTTGCATATTAATAAGGATACTAACAATAAAATACAAAAAATTGTAATACACCGTGTATTTTAATCACATTTAATTTATAATATCCGTGTACATTCTTGAATTAAATTCAAATAATCACAACACTAATAGAATAATATAATTTTTTAACATGCCAATTCGAAAGGTAATATGAAGGGTTACTATAGTGCACGAAATAATAATTACAATTTACCTATCTATTTGTCACATGATTTATTCCATCATATCTATCTACCGACTATTCTCTATTATTTGAATCAATAATACTAAAACGTAATATTTATTATTACAATTTCAAAGGTTTCCTTAGCGCGCTTTATACAGCCATAATTTAAAGAGACTTAGTTATAAATTTATTTGATAATTATAATTTTTTAAATAATTTTAATAATTAGCAATCGTCGATACATTTCGGGGCATACGCTTTATTTTCAGTTAGAACATTCGCTGAATTTTAAAATACCTTATTATATTATTGTTTTTAATAATATTTAAGGAAATATTCAAGGATAAATCAGTGATTCGTGGAATGAATCACGAAAATTGATAAAAAGTACACCGAATATTTTAATGCTATAGATCGAAGCTTAAATTACTTAATAATGAATTTGCAAAATATATAGTTTAAAGCTAATATTAATATTTATTTATATGTAATATTAACCAGAACCAGAGGTCACTTTGCGGTTAATAAAGTCAATGTTTACCTGACATATGTATAAGTACTAATAAAAATAGGAAAGTCGAGTTGTAATCATATTGTATTTTGTATAGTAAATTAAACTATTTATTTCAGTGTTGTACTTTGGAAACTTTAAAATTATAATTTATAGCACCCGCTTACATTAAATTCATTCACAAACTTCTAGGTACAATTAATATACGAAAAGAATATTGTTTATTTTCTCTCTTGTTCATTAGAACGATGTCAGAATTAAGTCAAACACATTCTACCGTCACTTCCAAGCCAATTATCTATGACTATTAAAAAAACTAATATTGTCAATGGCACCTTTTCTATTCCTGTAGGTACTTATTAACATATAAAAAACATATATGAGTGATTTCTAACCTATGTAATCAAATGCTTATTAAAAATAAAAATACATAATTTATATTCAAAATAATGAAAAATAATTTTGTTTAATAGCTATATTATTAGTGTTAAAATAAATAGCATTATAATATATGACAGCATTCTCAGGGTTAAAAAAATCAAATTGAAAAGGGAAACTATGTAAGTACCTACATTCTTATACTTTGCCTTCTTTCATGTTCCCAATTCAAATTCATCGAAATGGTACTATGTTTGTCATTTTAGTATATCTATAACCCATTTTTATTACACTTTAAATATCACACTTTGAAATAACTACGTTTTTCTATCGAAATCTGTGAAACTAAATTAATTGTTAAATATTTAATTATTGCTTATAATTATAATTAACAAAAATAATTGACATTGACAAAAGTGGGCATGGCTGTTAAATTTCGTACCTTGTAATTAATTGACTAAATTTTATAACATTTTTATGACATTAGATATTCTGTAATTATATAATTATTATTGCTCAATTGATATTAATAGAAATTATATTATTATTAGTAACGTTATTCGTAAGGATCTATTCAAAGGGGATAGGCACATAACATTGTTGTTCGTATTAATATTGTACTTCATTCGTTGCATTTTAGGCCTTAATAATTTCATTTATATCCCATTAAACGTCGTTCAAAACATTCGTTAAATACATTTTAATTAATTAACCATAAAGTTTGATTTAAAATATTAACTCAATTCTTACAAAAGGACAAGGTTAATTTTTATCCACACTCTTTAAACTAAATTAGGCCGCTTTATAATATTTTTTTATGCTAATAACATGATATATTTTATACAAAATTAACTTATAACCATTTAGCAATATTTCAAGCCGTAAAGCCATGTCAACATTATTAATTATTATTGTTAATTATAATAATTGAATGAGTCATT
>DWJZ01003590.1:0-16755 GCA_018249125.1 Asbolis capucinus
AAAAGTATATATGTATGTTTATCAGTTATCTGATCACCATAGCACAAGTTAACGCTTAGTTTGGGTTCAGATGGCCGATTGTGAGTTGTCCAAAGATATTTATTTATTTATGGCCCATAATAGCATAAGTCTCTCTCAAGTTTTCCATATTGACTTGTTGATTTTGTAAGGAAAAAAGATCTGGAGTTTTTTTCATACAAACTTGTCAATTTTGTACCAAAAAAAACATCTGGATAATTTTTCATACATATGTACTTGTCAATTTTGTTAGGATAAAAGATCTGATTTTTTTCATATAAACTTGTCAATTTTGTATGAAAAAAACATCTGATTTTTTTCATATAAACTTGTCAATTTTGTACGGAATAAAACATCTGGATTATTTTTCATACAAATATGTCAATTTTGTATGGAAAAAATATTTGATATTTTTCATACAAACTTGTCAATTTAGTATGGAAAAATCTTCCAGATCTAATTTGCACCATGGTGGAGGAGTAAGTGGCCAACCCAAATGCCGGAAGCATTTGTGCTGTCCGAAGGACTCCAACGTGGCTTAACGTGCCCTCCGTAGCACGAAAGTCTGATGAAAGTTTTGACATTGGCGGTCACCCATCCTCCTATCGACCGCGCCTGTTGCTTGGTTTTTTTTACTTTCTATAAATTAGTGCTTGACCACTATCCCACCTGATGGTAAGTGCCGATTTTGTCTTAGATGGTAAAGCGCACTTATTTAGTAATAGCCTATTCACTCTTGACTTGAAGACGTTTTAATTGTAATCGAACGGAACACACCGACGCTGGCAACTTATTTTATAAAATATTGACAAGTTTATATAAAAAAAATCCAGATCTAATTCGCCTTAGTATGAGTAGAAACCCATGCTATAACTTTTCATCGCCTACAATCGTAACAAGCCGCTGGGTTACGAACAATCCTAAAGAATTAACTATATTTCTAAGTACACAGTCGTGTAACGGTTACTTAAATTGCACCTTAGTATAGAATCTATACTGTACTAAATAACGCTTTAAGTGACCATTAAACTTCTTAGGCTGCGGCATTAGGCCTTTAATGTATATATGTCCGTTCTTAACTTAAACACAGGTACATAAATTTTAAATGATTTCAAAAGATTGTATTTTTTTGTATATGTCCTCATAACTTTTTACTTGGTGTACCGATTCTGATGTTTTTGTTTTCGAAATCTGGTGTATGTCGTGGAGTCTCATTTAAATTTGAGCGACATCTGAAGGGAACTTTTTGAAGTATCCTTATTAATGCCTATTAAATTGTCGTTACATTTTTTCTTCTTTTATTGTTACAGTCGGTTTCATAAGTGAATTCTTAATATTGAATTATGTGTCTTTGTTTTGATTAAAAACATTTTGTTTTCTGTTACAGGTAAGTGCAAAGTTTGGAACGGTAGAAAATGGTAATTTATGCCTGGTAAGGTAGAAATTTACTCTTTTTGTCAGACGTGAAAAAACGAGGTTATGTGTTCGAATTTATTTGATATTATTAGAAATACAAAATTTTCACATAGGGGTAGGATTTTTAAGCAAATGTACAATATTTTACAGATCTATGTATGTTTGTTTGTCCACACATAACTCCGGAATTAGTAATCGAATTATCTTTAGTGAATATTTACTCAATCTTTAGAAATATTAAGTATACATATATTCGGAAGTGAATCTGTCTGTTTGTTACCTAAACTACTGAACCGATGTTGATGAAACTTGGTACAGACGTAGAAAAGAACTTGAGGAAAAACATAGATAGGTAACTTTTTTCGCGAATACTAGAGGGGAGTTCACTATGGAAGATACAAGCATAATACTTTATATTCATTACACTAGATGCGTTATTGATTTTGGGGGAGTAAAGGAGTTTGTGGGGGGTGCATGTTCATCCGAACGTAGTCAAGGAAAAAGCTAGTCGACAGTAAAACTTATAATTCGATGGTATTCCCATACCATTAAAATCTACCATTGAAAATCCGGCAAATAAAAACATGATCATTTTTAAACATTGAGTCATGGGAATATAGCGTGCATATAAATTACTGGTAACACAAGACAAAGGCCTCATACAAATATAATTAAAAAGAAGCGGCCGATGTTGGCAGGATTATAATGTGGCATATGATTATCGATGATTGACCTCTCAATGATAAATTCCTGAGCAGTCCATTCACTGTACAAGTTTAGGGTAATCCACAAACGAAGAAACAAAACGAGCGGTGCATAGGAATACATTTGTTTTTAAATATTTTACAGGCTTTTATTTCATTTGCAATGTGTTACTTTGGTAGTTTAGTCCATTGAATTCTACATGAATTAGAATAATTATAATGTGGCATATGATTATCGATAATTGACTTCTGAATGCAAAATTCCTGTGCAGTTAATTCACTGTACAAGTTTAGGGTTAACGACAAATGAAGAAACAAAACTAGCGTTGCATAGGAATTGACATAACACATATTAAGACATTTATTTGTTTGTAAATGTTTTTGTCAGTTCATTAGTTTTGTAGTTTCACTCATATCTTGCTAGCTGAATTAGTATACTCATAATATAGCATATGATTATCGATGTTTGACTTCAGAAGGTAAAATTCTTGCGCAGTCCATTCACCTGTTAAGTTTGGGGTAATTGACAAGTGAAGGCATAAAATTGTTTAATTTTTTAACAGGCAATGTTTGAATGATTGAATATCTTGAACGTTGAATTAAAACATTTCTTGTAACCTAATAGGGTTAAAATTTTAGAATTATAAAAACGCTAAAACAGTCATGTAATACATATTTCTTCTTATGTACTTAAAAATGAAGAATCTTAGTTTTATCTTTGTCAATTATGCCCTTAAATTAAAACTTTCATTTCCTGTTTTAACCTCTTTATATTTTATGCAATTAAATTGTTTATCTTGTTTATCTGTACAAAATTTCATCAAAATTAGTTTAGTGGTTTATTCGTGAAACCGTAACAAACAGACAGGCGGAGTATCTTTCGAATTAAATATATTAGTAAGTAGTAAACACCCGTAGTAATCAAGTCGTCATAATTTATATCTTTTCTGAGAAATCTAGTTTTTTTCTAGGATTCTCCATATTTTTCTACACATTTTTCTTCAATGTCCTACCGGCCACGATCCTCCACGTCCGCCCGCCTGTATGCGAATGCTAAGAACCACGCTAGAAAATACATATTCAGCAGTCTGTGTGTCCGTGGAATTGCATAATTTGCCATTTTATTGGCAACAATAGCGGTATGAGACTGCAAACGCATTGTGCACATAATGGCCGCTTCGAGTTGTAAAATATGAGCGGTTCTAATAAAAACCAGTCGACAAGTAATCGTTTTATGTTTTTCATTAAAATTGTTATTGTTTTTAATCTTTAGTTTTTGAAGTTATACTTCTTTATGCGCCTTATGAGATAAATATGAGAGTGAAATTTTAAGATGCGTGCGCATCCGTCACGCAAAATTAACAGGTTGAAGTTGTCAACTAAACCACTATCAACAAAATATAAATAGAACCAATTTTAAAATGCGCGCGCATCCGTCACGCAAAATTAACAGGTTGAAGTTGTCCACTGTCCACAAATAAAAAGTGAATGTTCCATTAAGAACAAAACAAATATAAAAAAAAATTATAAACTTAAATTGATTTATCTGATTTATTATTTTTTTAATAACGTCAAATAAAAACCCTCTCACACGCGTACATAAGTATACGCACCCATTTTTAATCTAGGCAGTGAAAGACACTACTACCAGCAGAGTTGGTTGGTCTGCGATCACTAATAAAAGAAATAAATACACAGTTTTCTACAAAAATGTCGTCACCGGCCCTCATTTGTGTTTCTCTCTCTATTTCGAAAAGAAAGAGTTTAATGCAATAAAACCCAAAATGTCTTCAGTTATCGTTCTATACTTTTCAATATCATAATATGTGAGTAAGAAAGGGATATCTGGAAGAGGGGACAGGAATTCAAGGTAGGTTTTTAAAAATCTAACTCAATATTTTTACTAAACCCCAGCCTAGTTTTTTTTTTAATCTACTTCTAGATTTTTCATTAAATATGTACTTTTTCGATAACTATTATTTTACACGGATTTTAAGGGATTTTTTACGTAGAATAAGTTGATGCTTGACTTCGATCCCAGCTGATGGTAAGTGGCGACGTCTAAGATATTGGGCGCACTAACTTAGTAAATGCCTATTCACTCTTCTCTTGAACACTCCTACTCCTATATCATATATACGTCTGTATGTAACGCTTAAAAACCTATAAGTGACCATTTTTTGCGATGAAATGAAATGAAGGGAAGAAAAGGAGGTTCAATAATAGGACGTAAGTTTGTATGAAAGTTCATTGGCGATAATAAAATTTAAAACATTGTAAAACACTTGATAAAAAAATTATACATAATCGTCCTGACGTTTTAAATTTTGGCCTATTTGAGTAAAAAACGCGGTGAGTGGTGACAGCCTCATGGTTAAGAATTCGGCTTCCTACTTGGGGGGTCCGGGTTCGCATCCCAGGGCGCGTACTACTGACTTTTAGGAGTTATGTGCGTTTTAAGCATTTAAATGTCACTCGCTATAACGGTGATGGAAAATATCGCGAGTAAACCTGCATGCCGGAGAGTTTGCAAAACTCGGTGTGTGAAGTCTGCCAATCCACACTTGGCCAGCGTGGTGGACTATGACCTTAACCTTCTCATTCAGAGAAGAGAGCCGTGCTCAATAGTGGGCCGTGATGGGTTGAGATGATGAGTAAAGAACCATTAATGACTCTCGTTAACTTAAAAATAATACAAAATTGCAAGATGCAAACACACAATAATTAATCCAGCCACTAAAATATGCTTATGTATCACAAAAATCAAAACGGTTAAATCTATTCACGATTATCATGAAAGAAAACAATCTACAAATGTGTCCACAGTAATGTTTCATTCCACTCGCCAAGCTGACAGCGCTTTGTGCGGAACGGACATACCGTACAAGGATGTGGTAATGACAAAGTGGTCCGTTAACACAGATAAACGAGTGTTGTAACTTGTACTACCTGTGTTGTTAGTGTTAAAAGATGGTTTTATTAAAAAGTTAGATTTAATTTTGATATGACTAAGCAGATAAAATATATCTATATTGTATAAATATGTATAATAATAATTGACCTTCTTGACTTATATCTACTAACTCTATTTACCTATGCTTTATTCCAGTTACTATAATCTATCTCTGTGCCAAATTTCATAAAGATCTGTTTAGTAGTTTTCGCTTGAAAGAGAAATCCATCTACATATCTACCATTCATCAATCCTCAGACTTCTATTCTCGCAGTTATAATATTAGCTATATTTCCAACAAATATTTTTTTAAATATGCAAGTATAAATCAAGATACTCTGTTCCTGTACAAAATACTCTAGAAATTTAAGATTATTCGTTAATTGGCTCTGCATCCAATTTATATAAAAAGTATAAAAGTACATGGAATACCTCTATAACAGCTGGCGCAATGACGGCCATCTTGTTGAAACTAAACGTCAAACATGGCGTCAATAAAAACTTATGTTACGCAATGACGTTATTAACCAGCAATGAAATAAAAATAATAAAATATGCAAGAAATTCACAGGATAATCAAAGGTTTAAAAACTCAAATTAATAATGAAAACGCAAAATCGTTTCTCGAAGCAATTAAAATACTTGCGCATGACTTGGCGGCGGCGAGGCAGCAACTCGCTTCAACTTTCTTCGTTCCCAAAGCCTCATTAAACCTTTTATCCTTCAAGGAATACTCGATTGGTTTGGTATTTATATTTACTTGTAGTAGTTATACATTTATTTGCCTCTTTAAAGCATTATACGAAAAACATTTGATTTTCTTATTTCTAATTAGATTAATACTAATTCTCCGAAATTCTAAATATGGGGGAAAAAAAGATAATTTAATAGCACAGATGTAATATACATAAATAGTCTGTGTTCTATATTCATATGTACATTCATTTATTTTAATTCCTTTTCTTGTTTTCCCACCTTTTAAATGTGTATTTTTCCATTAGTAGACGTATTATCAAACTCAATTTATTTCTGTCTGTGTAGCTGGTTTACTAATAAATAAATATATAAGGCGACTAGCTGGTGCTCGGACTTAGACTGTGAAAATAATTAACATTAAAGTACTACTGGTTATTTTTTTTTTATTAAGCGCAATTTTGTTTTATTATGTACAATTTTATTAACCTTACGTTAGCCGGAACTTTTTACAGAATACTTTAATAATAAAACAGTATTTTCCTTAAACCCCAAGAGAAATAGTTCGTTATTTATAATCGTATTTTAAATGTTACTTGTGAAAACAGATATCGACCAAAGATACAAAACTCGGTCACGTTGTCGATAAAAACGACCATTTCACACAAAATGGAATATATAAAATTTTATGTAATTTGTCACGCTAAAGTTTACACTACACTTGATTTTACGGCAGAAATACCATTAAGCGAGACACACGTTAAAATACGTCGTTGTTCTTCATGCGAACGGGAACTCAGACGATACTTAGGCACGTCAACACATCTCATATAACATGTATGGATAGATCCGGTATGTTACACACCCCTGTCGCATTATATGCGATAATAGAATAAAAATCTATTTTTTTTTAAGTGAAAAATTTAGGCGCCTTGATTCTTGAGATGGGAAGAATATACTATTGAACTCGTGACAACCCTGTATATATATATATATATATAAGTAGAAATTTAAGTTTATCGTGCAAGATAAAAAGAAGGATGGGAAGGAGGATGACTGAAGAACCAGAAGAAAAAGAGAAGAACCCACTCCCAAGCCCCCAGCCGGATCACGATGAATCGTTTGAAGACAGACTCAAGCAAGAAGGTGATTTTGAGTCTTCAAAACGATTATAATTTTTCAGCGAAGACCAATCACAGAGCATATGAATTCAGCCTCCTGCGACAAGGGTGTCGTAAGAAGAGGCTGGTAGGAACCATCATGGGATTGGGGTTGGTTTCCTAGACCCCCAGTACGACAAAAATCAGTAAATGGAAAATTGAAACTTTGAGATTCCGTTCTACTTAGAAAATGTATGTAGCTTTGAATTTCAGGTCCACATAAAAATTTTGCTTCATTTGGAAATTTATTGTAACATTGAAATTCGGTGTTTTCGAATTCGGTCATTTTGAATTTGAGTGTAACTTTAGGACAATAATATAATTTTTTAATTTCTCTGAAATAGTTTACGTAACTTAATCTTATCTATGTAGTGTAACACCTCAGTAACACATCTGTATTAATTAAAAAATCTATTAAATAAATGCTTAAAACAAACGAAAGCTTCACACAGGTGAAAATTCAAAAGCTTCCCATTCATCAGGCGGTTAGCCCTAATAACCACGTGAAGCTTTTACAAGAGGTATATTGACCTCGCTTCCAGTCTTTCAGTCACACCTGACCTGCTTCCGCTGTTCCGCTATTTACTGTGTGACGTCACTGGATCACGTTGCAAGTTGTCACATATGTCAATAAGCAGAGAGTATAGTAAAAATGAATAAATAAATAACTCAATACTAGCTGTACCCGGCGCAAGTTGCTAATACCTCGTCAACCATGTCCGATCGACATCATTTTTGTAGCAGAACTTTTTTCAGAGTATTTTGAACAAAGTTGGTAAAGACAGTGGTGGGGCCATTTCAGAGTCTATAAAGGACAAACAAACTGACAAAACGTTCATTTTATATATATAGATATCAGAATAAATGGTAAAATCACACACTGTGACTGTCTGTGGGTAAAACGGAGCGCTTCCGTGTTTCGGAGGGTACGAAAAAGCGTCTGTTGTCGTTGTTATCGTTAGATAGCAATCGTTAAGCTATTTCGGAGGCCTTATACACCATAAAATGTATCCGGCACTTTGTGAACAGTAACCACTCCACCAATCCGCACTGGAACACTGTGGTGAAGCTCTAGACAAACTAGTCAAACAATATAGCAGTACGTATATCCTGACAACGTGAGGTCTATTCAACTCACTACTAAGTAGGTAATTAGTACATTACCTCTCGAAAAACAAGAATAATGCTACATTTCGAGTCATTTCTACATTATTAACAGGAAAATAAGCTCTATAATTAGGTCAGAGTGAGTTAATGGCATCTGAACCTGGCTGGTAGTTCGGAAGACGTGTGAAAGAGGAAATAATGGAGAAGAAACACGACTTTGTTTACTATGTATACACTAGTTTCTGAACGTGGTTTTACTCGCATTTTGTGTTGGTATGAACCTACGAGATAAAATATATCCTACGTTAATTTGATCAACGTTTTATTTGTGCCAAGTTAAATCTTTATCCGTTCAGCGGTTACCACGTGCACAAGACACACAAACAAATATCTTCACAAATTTTCATATGTATATATTAGGATTTAATCTTTCACGAAATTTGGCTATATTTTCTTTACTAATAGTGGATAGTCAAGGTTAAAATTCATTTATATACGTAGATAAGAGTATTATGCAAAACTCATGAACGTGAACAGTATTATTAATCCACCACCGTTTCGGAAGCTGCTATATGAGGAGAAAAAACGGGGAAAAAACTCCTCAGCACATCTTTTAAATTAGTATGCAAAATTATCCTTTCAATTACCTGACATTTGTAGCTGGTCGCTGTTTATTCATGGGAGTTATTTGGGGGTTATTGTAAAGAATACGTCCTAAACCAATTATTTGTTAAAAAGTATTTTATAATTTTTACCAGTCTTTCTATATCTGTGCACGCTAATATTAGAAACGGCAGTATCAATTTGAATGCGGTTTTTACAGATTTATTGTGCTACATATTTTGCTAAAATCTATCAACGAATAAAAAACGCGCGTAGCAAAGCAAGGGAATTTATGTAAAAATAAAAACAAGGTTGGATGATGTCACAAAATGGCCTGAATTGCTTAGAGAAAATAATGGTACGCCCGTGCCGCTTTATTGTTCGACTTAGCGTGGGCACTGCCGTGTCCCCAGATGTCTGTGTCATACAAATTATGGTCTCGCAATTAAAAACTTTCTTACCAAGCTCTAAAACGAAATCATCATAAAGTATAAAGTTGTGCACTTGGGCAGCGTGGTGAACTATGGCCTGTACTCCTAACATTTACCCAAATTACTTAAAAACCTCATTATGGTCACAATAATGTTTTATCTAGTCATATATGTATGTATATTATTCGGGCAGCGCATAAAACCTTGACCCAAAAAACTCCTAACTTCGAATTTTAAATGTAATCGATTATGTGGTTTTATGGAATTCGATCACGTCTAATTACCATAAAAAAAATCGTTCCAGCCGAATATGGTATGATCTGTCATCCTGAATTTGATTTGATTATAAAATTATTGGGTTTCATTCATTTTATTTTGCGAATAAAAAAATAAGTATCTCTCCGGTCCGAACGATGCGGTTTTTTTCGTCTCTTATTATGCGTACCACAAAGGAATGGAATAAATTGCCTGCATCGGTGTTCCCACCTAACTACGATGATGTAGGAGTCTTCAAGAGAAGAGTGAATGGACATTTACTAAGTTAGTGTGTCCAACATCTTAGACATCTTAGACAGGCCGGTTGGTAATAAGTATTATTATTATTTTATATGATAAGCAGGCAAACTGGGTCACCTGATGGATCACCGCTGTTCATCCCATTAACAACAGCTGACTGGGGTGTTAATAACGCGTTGTCTACCAGGAAGGAAGTGAACTCATAAAATTTAATTGAGTATATTTCGGATTTAACGTACAGAATCTAAACACTTGGTATCCACCGCACTTTAAAATACATTTTGATTTTGAATAGAATTTCAGTTAATACTTCAAGTTGCCACACGTGCTGTATTTTATATTTGTATTACAGATCGTTTGTTGGAAAGACCATTAGTTTTCGTTATGGGGAACTAAAAGCTCTTTCTACTGTACACCGGAATTTTATGGGAGTTTATTCCATAATTCCTTTACAGTAAATATCACAAGACGCAAGTTTAAAGTGTGTAAGAAAATTTATTTTTATGTTATTTTATATTCATTGCATCCCATAATTATCCCACTATTGGGCGCGGGTCTCCACTCACAATATGAGGGGTGCAGGCCATAGTCCACCACTCTGCCCAAGTGCAAATAAGTTGACTTCACACACATTTGAGAAATTTACAGAGAACTTCCCGGAGAGTAGTTTTTCTTTGAGTGATGACCCTTCTTTACCGTCAGGTGCAGCAGACAAGGAGGCAGATGAAGAAGAAGGCAGTGCTGGAGCCGCCACCACAGACGAGACGGAAGATGACGACCATGGGAAGCACATCCTGCCACTCGCTGCTCATCCACCAGTCATGTATGTAACAGCAATCACATTTATATCAGCATCAGGAAGGTTCATCGACATCAAATATTTAACCTACATATACTCGGTGCAAATTCTGGAATGTTTAACAACAAACCGTTGCCTAGCAACCTGTGATAAGCAGGAGAATTAAACATTTTGTTGTGTTATCAGTTGTTAACTCTTTTTAACCAATACATTTTTAAAAACTTTTACTTGTCATGCTATGTACTTGGTGACAAATGCATAGAGTGTATTGAAACGACAATCAATAATTTTTAGAAGTACGAGTATAAAACAAAGTATTTTAATAAGTTGAAAGGTTGTTAACTCCTTCATGAAGTTAACGGTGTCAGAGTATGAATTTGTGAATGATGTTGTGTGTTGTAATTTTTTTGTGTGACTGAATATATTTATTTGTAGTTTTTACTTGTTCTTTGAGCAATACTTAATTTAAGAACAAATTTTCAAAAATAAAATGAATAGTGGAAAAAACCTAATTTTTGTCAGTTGGTGAAAACCCTACAAAAGATTTTTTATAATTTGTTTACATTTATTCCAGATCGAAGTTGCACCAAGTATAAGTAAAGCAAACACACTTGACCTTGTATACGGTTGAACTTCACGTGTAATTCAATATATTATGACGTTTGTTTTCACCGTGTAAATTTTGCAAACTAGTGTGCTGTGTATGGTAGTGTGCGTAAGGTTTTTATTAAATGATTGAATGTGTTTCCAAGGAATTATATTATATAAATTTTAACTGTGCCAAATATAACTTTTTTCATAGTCCTCCATTCGTGTAATATTCGTAAAAATGGCCAATAGTTGTCATTTAAAACATGGTTAAAATTGGATAGGACCAATCACTGTGAATGATATACCCACCACTTCTCTTACGACTCTATTTAACTGAAGTTTTTGGTGTTTGAATATGAAGCCTCTACGAGACCGTAATGTTTGATCGGGGCCAACAAAATCAATAATAATATTGATTGCTGATTTTTAATTTTCTAGGTACATTTATTTTTAATGTGGTCTTCAATTAACAGTACAATAAGGGTGACAACTAAATAAGGACATTACAAACATTGTGACACGTTTATTAGTCATATTTGGGACAAAAAATGTATCGCAGACCGCGCCTTTGGGTCATCCGTCCCCTTCGTCCTTCTCTCAGGATCTCTCGTGTTCGTGGTCATTATTTTACCCGGTTACTTAATTTATAGCTAGTTGTAACTTCCCTCTCTTATTTTGGTATCCCCTCGGGTGGGCATATCATTCCCTTCTTAACAGGCAACGCGTTAGTGACACCTCAGCCTATTGTGGCCTCTCAACGTGTTGCGGATCACTTTTCATGTGATCTGCCTGCTCGTTTGCCGACTTATTACAAAGAAAAACTGTTTATACTTAATTTTATTTTCGCCGAAAAGTCAGGCTTAAAAATATTTCGGTACGAATTAGTCGATACTTTCTTTGATTTAAGGAAAATATAAGCTCCAAAAAGCCCCTTTCCGTAGCAACACGTTTTTTGTTCCATCTTATACTTTCTTCTTATGTTCAATCAGTAAATGCAAATTAATTCTAAATGTTTTTCATCACGTTGAATCATTCATTTTCCTAACATTACAAACTCTTGCAACCCGTCAAGGAGAGCTCTTTTGAAGGCCGTGTTTTTATTAATAGGAGACAGCGGAGCGGGCGCATTGTCCGAGTAAAGAAGGACGGAAGGGAATATATTTAACATAACTATATAAAAAATATTTTTTTCGAATCTGTATGTGAAAATAATGTTTTTTTTTTTATAAAAAGGCATTTATTTTAAAGGGCATACATATATTCTTGTAGAAGTTTTTTTTTTGTATCCCCTCATCTGTATACAGAACAACAAATTACAAAGTTACATATTTTACATCAAGTTCTTTACACATTTTCATTCCCTATCTTGACTCTATTTGCTCACTGAACTGTTTCTGACCCTGTTGTACTCTGTTATAATCTTTAATTATTGTAAGTACATCTCCGTAATACGTAAAATCAATAAGATTGATAAATATGAACCATATGAGGTATCTTGGACTACAATAGACGTCCCTACACTCAATCAACTCTGTAACCGTACAAGATCGCCGCACTTGTGTGTCCTTAGATAAGATTTCTTTAGTCTGTGGTTTTATCATAATAATGCTTCGGCTACCGCCCGAACCTTGTTAGCCCCGACTCCGCTATATTAACTTACCCAGAACATGACCTAAGAACCACGTTGATTAAAGTGTATATAAAACGAAAAAGGGAAAAATTTGAAAGAAGCTTTTGCTATGACTCTTAAAAATCCAAGTAACTTAACAAGATTATACTCAGATTCTAAAACAGCGTTTATAATCTTGTAAAGTATAATATTACAGCAATTCTTTCTTTTCAGTGAGGTGTCAGCGAGTCAGCAAGATTTCTTTAAGTTGCTGGACGAAAAAATCGAGAAAGGGAAAGACTACGACTCCTCGAGTGAAACTGAAGTACGGATTGAGCAAGAGAGACGAAAGAAGTTAATAGATCAATGGCGATCGGCATCTCTATCTACACAATCATCTCTATCCCAATCAAGTCCTCCGACACCTGTACGAAGACGTGTGTCCAGGCCTCCACAGCCCCCAGAACGTCAGAGCAGCCCTGGATCCATCCGAAGATGTTATAGGCAACAACATGTCCCCGATGGAATGTCGCCACCGCCAAGAAGAGCGCACAGCGCACAATCCCATCATCCTCCTGAACAGAGACACATGAATGGCGAAAACTGGCATGATCCCACAAAATCACCAGTCAAACGACCACAAAGTGCCGGCGCCAATTGGAAGAACAATCCCAAAGTTGCACCTTATAATCAAAAGCCTAGAAAAAACGAGGCGAACGATAACCAAAGATGTATCCAAAAAGACATTGAAACACAAGATGCTAGTCAAGATACCTCGCAGGTCACCTTCAACCCAACATTCCAAACGCACAGTCCAGCTCACTCTGCAAAATCGCAGCAGCCGTATATCACTCAGATTATAAATTATCCCATGTCTCAACAAGTGACACCTCCATCGCCTCCTAAGTACATAGCTCCACCAGAAGAGTACCAGGATCCTCAGAATAATGTTGTTGACAATAAATACAACAACACCCAAAGACAGAGTCCGGTGACGCCAGTAAACTCACAGCCTCACATATACTATATCCATGGCAACGCAACCACGAGCGTCTCCTCAGACATAGTTCAGCAGAGACAGCAAACGGCAATTCATTTACAACAATATGTTGCAATGAAGCAAGCGCAACAACAGATGTTTTCCTACCTGCAACGAGGACCACACACTGTATTTCCAAATGTAGACTATTCACAAAATGTACAGACGAATCCAAGGTTGTATGAGAATGAGGAGTTCGTAGCCCAGTATGGTCATCCTGCCTTACGTCCGCATAGTGCTCCGAGTCCTATGGGTGTGGTGAGACCTATTCCAGTAGCACCAGGCTACATGCCGGATGGGTCTCACATGATTCAGATGCCGATGTGGCCGCACATGGCTCCAGTGGTATCCACAATGGGGCCTTGGATGACGGGACAGACGCCACCAGAAATGCAGTACTACCCTCAATCGCAGTTCATGCCGATGTACCGAGCTCATTCAGCCGGATCCGCGGGAACGCTGACGAGGTATCATAAGAAGGAAGTGAGTGATGACGTGAAAAACGTGTGCCAAAGTATAAATCTGGTCAGGCAGAAGCAGATTGGGCAAATCGTCTCAGTTCCCGGGCAGGAGTTGACGGTGTGCAACAACCCAAGTGAAAGTCCTAGTCCAGCGTCTGTTAGCACGGATAGCGGGGTTTCCCCGGGAAACAGCGCGCCCAACTCGAAGTCCTCAGTCTTCAGCGCGCCCTCTATAGGTGCTGACAGTTTCAACAACTCCATAGATAATAAAAGCAAAAAAATAAAAGTCCCATTCGCCACGAGGTCTCTAAAAAATTCTAAAAGTCTAGATTCTTAGTTAAACTTTGTAATTATGTAGATTTTCTAAGTGTACGTAGATCCTAGTCGATAGTTATGTAAAGTATAGTGAAATTAGATTCCAAAGTGCTTATCATTGGTATTAATTATTATGTGACTTTAACGGGCATTTTTTATTGGTGTTATAAAGTTGGTATTGTCGATGTAGTTTAAACTATTCTAATAAATAAATATAATATCACTGCTACCCTGTGACCATTATGCTGTGATGAATCTCGATGTATTTATTTTCCAAAAACACTTTAGAATAGATTAATATTTTATTTTGTAAATTTTTGTGATGTTCAAAATTATCGTATGAATTTCTGTTAGAAATGAATATTTGTATGTAATGCTTGTTATTAATTTATTAACGAACGAATGCAATCGAATCAGTCTAAATTGTTAAGATAAAGACACTTAATGATATTTGAACATTCGAGTACCGAATGATGCATTTTAAAACTATTCAATAATAATGATACATTAAGGTTGTTGTTTTATTTAATTTTACCAATTTAATGTTATGATTAGTACGACAAATATTAGATTTTTTGTGTACAAAGAAACTGGAAGATTATTAATTTTGTAAAGGAATACCTGTATTAGGTGCACGTTCGATCTAAATTTTTAGCATACAAACTGGACGGTTTTGTCTTGACGAATTTGTATAGTTGCTATTTTCGCATTACATAAAAATATATTATTTTACATCAAAAGATATGCTGAGAAATTTCTTTAGTCGTTCTTCTCTTTATTTGCCGTAATATGCACTGTATTATAACGTATTATTTGATTTTAACGTAAATCTTCAAGTCAAGAGTGAATTGTCTTTTTATAAGTTAGTGCGCTTTACCATCATAGTCTTCACCGCGACTTACCATCATAGTCTTCGGCGCCACTTACCATCAGGTGGTTTCGTAGTCCAGCGTTAACTTATTGAATATAAAAAAAATGCCTTTCTGAGACGGCGGTAGATAAAAAACAATTGACGATTATAACTACAAATAAAATACCTACATGAAATAAACTACATACTATTTCAATTAGTTTCACAAGTCATATATTTTCCTATACCAATATTACAAAAACGGATACCGGTTCTAAAGCAAAAATAGTCGATCGACTTTCAAATATTTACACATCGCCAACCCCATTTGTATATCGATTTGGCGCACCGAAAACCAGTAGTTCCCATAAATAATTCAACGTAATGTCCCTCTGAAAACCTACGACAGGCTAAATGTATCCCGACAGATATATATCAGCTGTAAGCTGGAAACGTCAGGTTTTATTTAAAAGCACTTTGATCATTAATTCTTATATCTGACGGGTTCCCAAGTTCTGTGATTTTTCCCACGATGCGATCTAATACAGCCTGGAATGGATCCAGTCATCAGCACCTTTAGCAGAAAGCCCTAAGCACAAATGAACAAAGGTACATACATGTAGACTTTCGATCAATATATAACAATCGTATCTACACCTAGCCACAGTGGAGCTGCGTGGTGGAGTATGCTCTAAACCTCCTCAATATGAGATTGAAGGTTGGATTAAAACAAGAACAATCACACAATAGATACCCAATAGACAACACGCACGCCAGACCCGTATCCAATAAAAGACGAATAAAAACCAACGAACCAATCGCCTAACGTAACAGCACCAGCGAAATCAATCCGTCCGAAGAAAGTTGGGCTTAAGCCGTGCCGGCTATTAAATATCATTATGTAAAGTGCGTGACCCGTATTCTAAGCAGGGGTCAGCAACCTTTGCGTATAAGAGAGCCATAAATGTCGTATGGATATTGGTGCCGACCACAAAACACATCAAGTTGCATCATGTAAATGGGCTGGTGTAATGGCATACGTACTGCTTGCGGCCCGCGGATGCGAGTTGCCGTCCCCTGCTATATAAATTGGCCGCGGATACGATACACCACAAACCCATCAGCACTACCGCAGTACCATTACGGATAATATTATTGATGTTAATGACCCAACCACTAATCTCACAGCCCTTCTATATGATACCTAGCTTATTTATGCAAACCAAACTTGTGTACTGACCTTCACAACTGTTCAAGGGTTTCTATAACCCTTCGGTTGTCTTGGGTAGAGAAGCCATCTGGTTCCACCCTTTAAATACTTGGGTGAACAAGGTTTTACGCACTAGTTGTCACCATTACGGTAATTTGAAGGAAATTAAAACTTGGGTGCCATCTGCTATCTGTTAAGGGATTATAAATAAATAAATAAATATCTTTGGACAACTCACACACGGCCATCTGACCCCAAACTAAGCGTTAGCTTGTACTAT
>DWJZ01003591.1:0-16755 GCA_018249125.1 Asbolis capucinus
AATTTAAACTATTTTTTTTAATATAATGTTTATAAGTGGCCAGTTCTAAAAACTTTCAGTTTGGCCCTCGTAATAAAAATGAATTGCTGTTCGTAAATCTCGCTAAAACTCGAGAATCACTAGACCGATTTGGCTAATTTTGGTCTTGAATTATTTGTGGAAGTCCAGGGAAAGGTTAAAAGGTGAGTAAAACATAAAAACATCGATGTTTTAAAATTGTTGACTTGAAAAGATTTAGCTTTTTTATTTATTGATTAAGGCAGTACGAAGTTTGCCGGGTCAGCCAGTAGGATAAAAAATATTAAAATAATTTCAAAAATCATAGGGATCCGTATGAAAACTCCGATAATGTAACCAAACGTGTAAATCAGCGAATGTGCGATTTATCTGAATGGGGTCCGTATATAAAATTGGATATTGAATCAGCTATAATCGTGTGAGATTTCATTGTCATTTAACGATATTTTTGACCCATAGCGGATAGTTTGTTATTTTACCTGTTCTCGAATGATCTCGAATGTTTAATGACAAACCGTTGCCTAGCAACCTGTGACAAACAGGAGACATAAACTTTTGTTGTTTTATCAGTTGTTAACTCTTTTGTACAGTTACATTTTTAAAAACTTTTACTTGTAAATTATGCTGTTTGGTGACAATTACATAAAGTGTATACAAACGAAAATCAATAAATTATAAAAGTATAAAACAAAATACTTCAATAGGTTGAAAGGTTGTGAGAATTAAGGGTGAAATTAAATTAAGGATGTCAGAGTATGAAGTTCTGAATGATGTTGTGTATTGTATTTTTTTTGAGTGGTATGACTTTATTTATTTGTAGTTTGTACTTGTTCTTTGATCAGTACTTAGTTTTATAATTAATTTTCAGAATATAATGAGTAGTTTAATGAAAAAAGTTGGTGTAAACCCTACAAAAGATTTTTTATGGTTTGTTTACATTTATTCCGGATCGAAGTTGCACCAAGTATAGGTTAGGATCGTGTTCAGTAATGGGCCTTGGGTCAAAGCCCCGGTAAGAATAGAGCTAAGAATTTGTATTAATATCACTGTTTGGTACGTTCGCACACTAGCTTCATACATAAACAATAATTATGGGCCAATTATCAGTAATATCTTTTAGATCTTCTATGAATGACATGAGGAAACAAGATAAAGACGAGAGTGTGCTGATAACACATTCTCACATACAGGGTGATTAGAAAATCCGTTTTGGTTATGTGGGACTAGCTTTCTCCTGCGACTACGGCTGTGTGGTACGCCCTTCCATTCTTCCCCCCAAAGTCAACATCACATCTAGTTAATACAAAGTATTATGCATATATCTTCCATAAATAAGAACTTCCACAAAAATTCCATCTCCTATTTCAACTGCTTCATGCCTTTTTTGCGAAAAAAGTACCCCATACTGTTCCTCAAGTTCTATTACCTCTATACAAAGTTTAATCAAAATCAATTCAGTAGTTTAGCCGTGAAAAGGTAACAGACAGATGATACGTAATTACGCGTTACGCATACGATATCGTGTCGTTGTCGCAATGTAAACGTCTTTAGACTGAATTTAAAACACTATAACCGATTTTAATAATTATAGACTACCTGATAAAAAATAAACCAGTATCTCAAGAATAGCGTGTGAACTGAGCTGTAACGATAGATATCTATCGATATGGATATCTGCTGTTGGTTTTGTTTATTGGTGCTTTGATTATAAGACGGAAGTTAAGTGAGAAAAAACTTCCAGTAAATAACTGGCATTATATTACCTTGAAATGTTCATAAGCGGCTTGTTTCGATTGTAAGCGGTCGAAAAAGTTTCGTCACAGGCGCGGTCGGATGGGTGATCGTTGGTGGCAAAACTTACGTGTTTTTTTTTTATATTCAGTAAAATAGTGCTTGACCACAATCCCGCCTGATGGTAAACAGTGATGTGACCAGTCTGGGTGGTATGCGCACTAAATTAGCAAAAGCCTATTCACTCTTGATTTGAAAACATTGACATTGTAATCGAACAGGAATACTGACACGGGTAACTTATTCAAGTTCACGTTTCCATGTTTCGGAAGACACATAAAGGCGTCGGTCCCTGTTGTTATTTTTAGACACGAATCGAGCAGCTATATTACCTACATTGTAACTAAGTTTCGTGGATTGCATGTGCAGGTTCAGGTGGCAAGTTCTGTGGTAGCCTAAGAACGGGTTCTTAATATTATTATTAACAGGGTCTGCCCCAAATTCACCCTCTTTTTATGTTAATAAAAAGTATTGTGTGTAATTCTAGGTTGCGGATTGTGTTGAGACAAATGTCTTTTCGGTAAGCGTTCAGTAGTTTTTGCGTGAAGGAGTTACAAATATCCATATATTCATTAATTCTTACAAACTTTCGCAATTATAGCATATTAAGATTAGATAAGATTATAAGATTTATTAGGTATCTCCGTAATTATTAACTAATAGATTAATTTCAAATGGTGATCAAAATTTTGAATTTTCAACCTAGTGGGGGATGGGATGAAATATGTAGAGTAAGAAACCGTTCACGCGTTCGCGGGAAAAAGCTAATAACGTGAATGAAAAACTCCGATTTGGTTAAGAACTACTTCATTATACCTACAAATTGTATATTTGACCTACACCTACACAAATTCCAAAAAGTTATTCCCAATAAAAAAAAAAAAATTGCACCTGCATTCTCATAGTTCCCTCCAACTTTTTTGGTGAATCCATCATTTAAAGATTAAAATTTGTCTCTTGTAAAACCGGATTACTTTTGTAATAGAAATATAATATGAAAATGATTGACTTCTCATTGTTAATATTTTGAAGCCGCTCTACCGAACAAAATCCAATTTTATTGGATAATTTTAGTGAGCGTAGGCGGTCGTAGCTAGGTGCAAAAATGTTGTAACTCAAAAATTTAAGTTTTGTAAAATGTTTTGGGCATTTTCTTCCGGCTCACCCTGGCTTTCACGTTGAGTTTGTGATCATAGATATGTTTTATTAAATTTTAAAAATTTAAAACTAAATTTTAAAAGCCTTTCTCTAATAATTCATTCACAATTACAATGTAGTGCCTAATTTAGTGGCTATTATATTAATGTAAAAGTACGTAATTAAAATGTAAATGTAGCAACTACTACTTCTACCGGTCTACAGAATTGGTAGATTCAAGAAGAATTTCTAATATTGTGCAGTCACTAATACTGCCATAATTATGTTTGCCTTCTACATAGCTTATACCTACAAGTAAACGGAACTAACAATAGAAGAGAAGAAAGCAAAATGAAAACTAAGACGTAATGTCGAAAAAAAATTTTGTTATCTATGTTCCTTATTACCTTTTACCATAGGATCGCTAGAAAACAACAGTTCAAAAATTCATTGTTTACAAGTAAACCCGTGTTCACATTGACAGCCACGCCATTCTGTGCCACGGCTGGGTGGGCCACAATGCCCCAATCAATGCACAATGCCAATCTCAATCCGCCAGCCTGGCACAAACATTGACCAAATGTACGTTTTGTAACTTGTCAATAATTGACAAGCAATAACTATTCTGTGTTTCTTTTTAAAATCTATACATTAACATTAAAATACAATTAGATTAACCTAATCATAGGAGCTGTGAACCTAAAATGTTAAACTTTAAAAATATAGATTGAAATAATTTAAATAAAAAGTGCTTTTGCTAACAAATTCTTACAATATATTATATTATTAAAAAGGTGTTTTAATTTGTCATAGATAAGGGACAAGTTTAAATGAGTACGTCTACAATATAAATAAATTCAGGCTACGTCTAAGTACGTCTAAATTTTTACCCTACTTGAAATTATTACTTCTGATGTCTCATCATCATCATCTCAACCCATCACGGCCCACTATTGAGCACGGGTCTCTTCTTCGAATGAGAAGGTTACGGCCACAGTTCACTATACTGGCCAAGTGCGGATTGGAAGACTTCACACACCTTTGAGTTTTACAAGCACCCCGGCATGCAAGTTTCCTCACGATGTTTTCCTTCACCGCTATAGCGAGTGACATTTAAATGCTTCAAACGCACATAACTCCGGAAACACAGAAGTGTACGCCTTCGGATTCGAACCCGAGTAGGAGGCCGAATTCTTAACCACTAGGCTATCACCGCTTTACATACATTATGATGTCTACTTACGTCTAAAACATCGACCACTGCGTCATCTCCACTTACTATCAGATGGGATACTAGTCAAATCATCTTGAAGATAACTTGTAGAAAAATATATTTATAACATTATAATAGTTTCAGTATTATATTCATAGATTTTTTTTTATAAAATCGTTTAAATTTTCAATCTTATTTTACTCTGTTAGCATCAATTATTAATTGGAATAAAGTTAAATGTACTAACTATATGTACTTTAATACGTGCACTAATCTTATTAAATAACACATAAAAACAAAGTTTGGTGGAATAATATCGATACAAAACCTCTACATGAATAAAGCTTATCACCTCTCAAGGGAAGTGACAGCTCAATCTTAATCCTTTTACAATTTCGAACAGCATTTTGTAAGTTTATAGGATTACAACACCTTGTGCCAAACACTCATAAGTCCGTTTTTGAGCCTTTTGTGTTCGTAATTGACTTAACAATGAAGCTACGGGTGATTCTGAACGCTTGACGTTTCCTTGACGTTGTGTATGGCTCATTGAGGATTATAAGTTGTATCTGTTCAATATTGCATTTGAAGTGCTGTTTAAATGTGGGCTTTAAAACTTCTGGGAAGTACACAATTGTAATGAAAAGGATATTAATTTTTGATTTGAATGTTTTGTTTTTGGGCTTTTTATGTTAGAATTATAATTAATGAATGGAATATAAAATAGTTATCGATCTTGTGAACCATAAAAATAACAAAAATAACTTTAAAAACTATGTGATTAGGGCGTAATTATAATATGACCTCATAAAGTGAAACGGCAAACCTATAATTCAGTATAAAATGTGGTTATCATAACCAATTTTTTACCTTTTTCTTAGTGTAAAGTGTTAACACTTACCAAAATTACCCGATTATTCGTTATAACGTAACATAATTAATAGTGAAGTGTAATTAGGTGCCATAAAATTTTGCTTAATTAAATAACGAACATCAATCGAAATTTTATTGTTCTTGTGCAAAATAAAGTGTATATTATGAAAATGTTTTCGCAATCCGACTGTCTACATGAATGATTATCTCAAATCATGAAAACAAATCTGTAACATTTTTAACGTTTCAGCATTGAAAACTATAAAATTGTACTTTCTGTTTATTCTTTATGCTCTTAAAATCTTGCATAGAATTTTTTTGGCTGACTGTATTAGTGTTTAAGAAATAAAAAATAAATATATTTTTTACTCAAGCATCATCTTTGCACCAAAATTGTAATCTAGGATTTTATTGCAATAATATTTTTTTTAAAAACCAATGACGCACTATCGATAAAATTGTCTTATATAGATACTATACGGCAGCATAGAATATACTTTATACCAATCTAATATTTATCCAATAATTCGTGAACCCTATACATTAAAGTGTTTAAATTTTCATATTCTCACGGATATTAATAGTAAAATTAATTAACTAAATCAGACAATAACTCCAGCAATTCTAAAGTCACGATCTTCAGTAGAAACAAAAAATGACAAAAAATTAACAATACTGTTGTTGTTAATCTGGTAACGGTATACATTCTGTAAGGTAAAAGAATAAAATAACAAATATTTTAAAGCTTACACAATTTTTTCTCCTTTAACGAATGTTCGACGGTCATAAAATATATAAAAAAAAGATATATCTTTGGACAACTCACACACCGATCCCAAACTAAGCTTTAGCTTGTACTATGGTGACCAGACAACTTTTATGGTGATAAACATACATATATATGTATATGTTTACACCCAGACACACAGAACAAACATTCCTGCCCAACACAAATAAGTTTGACCTGGGTGGGAATCGAACTGTAGTAGTAGTCAGATTCACTAACCACTACACCAACCAGCCTGTCACTGTACAAACTGGACATTGTTTCGTCTTGTTTATATTAGAGTTATTTTTTCTTTTAATTATTACATGAAAAGTGTTGTCTGTCTGTTATTCCTGTTAGACAGACATTTAGTACCTAACGAAACATAATGATCTCTTACTGGCCATGGTAGTGGGTTAGGTTATTGTTACGCCCAGCAGTGGGAAAGGTTAACCTAAAATATTTATATCAATTTATGTTGGTTTCACACGTTATAATAGTTTAGACGTAACTAATTTTAATAACAATTTTGACGTATGGTCACACCAGTGAAATTTCTCATAAGGTCTAATACTCACATCACGGTAAGATTAAACAGTGTTAGCTGCACTAAAAGCTTCCCAGATACCTCGTCAATAACGTGGCCACTAATGACTCGACAACGAGACAAACAAAAACGTATAAAAAAATAAAAAAGACGACAAAAAAGCACCCGCTATGCCTGCCTGTTGACACAAGCCACTGAAATGAGGCCGAGAGTCTCTTAACTAATTTCTTCCATCGCTACCGTATACAGAGAGTGTTAATTGCCCTGTGCGACAAGGACCGAGATAGTGTTTTTTTTGAGGAGAGAGTAGGACGGCGAGTCGCACGGTATCGAAATAAAAAGTTGTTTTTACCAGTCTGAGCACTTACAGTAGCTATACCTCGTTAAGGTCTGTCCAACCCTTTAATGGCCGGGTACATTAAATAATTAAGCCGTTTTTATTGCTAGATAGAGAATGGTATTTAGTATGCCGAGTTGCGTAATTGTTAATTCGTAGGCCGACATTTTAATTAAGCTTTTATAGTTTACCGTTTAGAATTATTTCGCGATTATTAATTAGTTGGCTAATTGAATGTATAAGTAATTAATTTATTTGCCACTTCTTAAATTTTTTAGGTGTTTTATTTCCGGGTAACTAGTAATTAGGCGATATATTCATTGTAACTCTCCTTTATATTTTTAATATTCACTTCCTATGTTTAATATAGCGATGGTAATATGTCTTTATGTAGTTTCAATTATTCGATTGGTAGAAAAAAAAGTAAGTATTTTATATTCAAACTGAAATGTCTGTTAAATAAACGAAATTAAATTAAACAGAGAGCAAAAACGAAACGCATATGTATTTAGAATGTTAAATGTTTTATTTTTATAGTAAATTAAATACAGAAGGAAATTAATTATACATTTGTATTTATAATATTCTATTAAGGAAAAAAGAAAGTAAACTAAAAGAGAATGAAATAAAAACCCTTTAGTGGTCTTTACGACCCAGACGGACGCGATACGGGTTATACATCTAGCAGCTGACAGGTTGACAGCGATTGGCACCGAGCGGGCACATCGGCATTCGCGATATGGTTAATTAGTAATAAAACCAACCAGGGTCGGAAACGCACCATAGCAAGTTAATATTGCTGTTTGTACATTGTATTACAAACATTTTCAACGCCGTTAACGTTTTTTTGCGGCCAAGTGTACATAATTGAAATAAATTTCACTCCGGTGAATATAGTGTTATCCTGATAAAGAAATGAAGGTATCATAAAATGCTATGTTTAATAAAGTGTGTCACAATATTCGATCAAACGAACACACATTCATAACCTAAAGAGTTCCTAGGTCGCAGATACCGACAGTTGTAACAAATAAATAATACCCATGGGTTTATTACGTATCTTGCAAACTGAAAGGAATTACGAAAATTTTGCAACAATTGCTCGTGTATTGCAAATGCGTATGTCTCAGCGAGAATCGTGCCTCTTATTATTTATTGGCGCTAGTAATAATCGGCGAGCGTTAAGCAAGCGGACACGTTTTTAATATGATTTTTTGGACACATATACTGTGGTTACTAATTGTTTGCTGCCTGCTCGCTGTTTGCAAATTTATGTGGTCTATTTCCTACCATTTCAGAGTCTATACAGGACAAACAAATAAACTCACAAACAATGATTTTTATTTATATAGATAGATTTGATTATATATAATATATAAGTAATTTGCAAGATACAATTATTAAAGTACAACTTATATATTTCTAATGCAAAATACGTGTGAAAGCGTTTAACTTATTCCAAAATTAAAATAATTAGAAATAAATTTCACTTCCGTTTTTGGATAATTATACTGTTCAACGCAAACCATAAAATTTTTACAGTTTATTTATCTCTGGCCATAAAAATTAACAGAATATTAAAATGGTGGCGAAGAAAAACAAACTGGAATTATCGCTGATATCGTTTAACGTTAATTGTCAGAGTAATACCAATTAAAATTAAAAGTTATTGCATTAAAATAATCTGTGTGTCAGTCCGATTAACTGTGCACTATATAACATATGGCGTATCGTTATAACATACATATATTATGACCGTTAATTATTAATTTTACAGAACTATCGACGAGTTTTTTTATTTACTTTACAAACCGTGAATTATGATACGTCATAATAAGGTTGAATTTAATTGTATTTGTAATATGACAAGTAACAAAGTCTGTACTACTACTGTTGGTTCAGCACAAATAGAAAATTTTTTCGCCAAAATTGTAGGTAAAAAGAAAAGACCATAATAGGGCAATTTTGAAAAAAAACCTTCTAAACTTAAATATTTAAAAATTTTACCCCATTTGCGGTTTAAGGGAACTCTTATCAGGGGATAAAAATTAGAACTTTAGAAATAAATCATTCTATTCCAACCTTAGTTGCAACAAAATAATATAATTTAATGTCATAGTTTAAAAAATACAATACATTAATTAATAAAATATTGTATATATGTATTTTTAATGTGTCGTATTGGAGTCATGAGTCATATTCACGCCAAGTCACCTGACTCTGTGTATCTGTTACAAGTAAAGTGTTATTCCTGGCATTGTGTAAATTACCTAAATTCTACTTCCTACTAATATTATTATGTTGGGATTTAACCGTGAACCGGATTAAGATGAAACACAAGATGGCACATAGATATACCACATCTAGGATATGAAAATAGGTTAGTTTTTATCCGGGTTGTACGTTCCCGTGGGATGATGTGCATGTAAATAAGTTTGGGTTTCAAAGTGTCTGGAATAACACCTACTATGTATGCTTGGTGCAAATTCCATTCGGAATTATCACGATATAACATCGTTAAGTTTATATTGAAAAAAATCCATATCGAATTGCACCTAGTATAGACTATTTTTAATTAACACATGACGCGGGCAAAGCCACGGGCAGAAACTAATGTTTAATAAATTTACTGCTCTCATAGGCATTTATTTTTTAAATCGTGATGTACTTTGTGGTTTAATTTACTACATACTAAACAAATAAGGTAATATTTACGCATACACGCATTCAAATACATGTTTAACTATACTAGAAATTTCTGTGTACGGTTGAATTTCAATCGTAATTTAACATGTCATAGAGTTATGTAATTGACAAATGAAAGTGTAAGTATATCAAAAGATTAGCTCTCTGTACTCCATCTCCATATAAACTTTACGTGCGCCGTGGGTTTTCTGTTAGCGTTCAAGCCAAATTACTTCAAAATATATGGGAATGACATTTGCTTCTATAATCATTTTTATCATTTAAAAAAACCGTCTTCGAATGCCTCCCACGAGTAATACAGTTTCAACGTAGTCACGACCAACTTAATACGCATTAAAAATTAACTAACGCACTAGTTACCCCTACAATTTTTTAAAGCTCCCCTCAATTTCTATAGGATACCATCATCAGATCCTGGTTTCCTTATCATGGGCCCATCCTTGAAGAATCTCCTTTCCAATAAAAAAAAAGTATTAACATCGGTTTATAAACGACGAAGCTATCCGGGAACACACATAAAAAAATATATACGGTCGAAGTAAAAAACCTCCTCCTTTTTTTGAAGTCGATTAAAAATATATGGCTTCTGTTTATCCGCAATAAATGTCATTCCAATACATTTTTGAATAAGCGTTTGGCGTGAACGATAACAGAATAGACACTCGTCTAGAGGCACTAATCTAACCGTTTCAATCACAAGATATTTTAGCCATTTCCTAGCCATTCTATAGATTACCGAATACTGCATATTGCCGATAACATATCAAACAATACTTAATAATAAGCCTTTGACAATCACAAGTGAAAGTTTAATTACCAAAACATTAAAATATACTGAACATTAATATATTAAATTATTCATGATTAATAATGATATAATAAAAACCAGTAACTCCACCTGCCTTATCTTTTAAAAACTAAATAGAATATCTGTGACTATGAATTTTCTCTTAGCCTAATTGTTATGTTGGCTGCATTTGATAACCTTTGGTTGTGCAGATATTTTAACGTACAGAAAAGACGCATAGATAAAAAAGTTTTGGTTACATTTCAAAAGTTTTCATTTTTTATATACTTCAGTTAATATGTTTTCTATTATAAATACGATAATAACTGTTTCTCTGTCTGTCTGTTACCTTTCACACCTAAACCTGAACCGATTTCGATGAAACTTGGTACAAAGGTGAAATCTTTAATGGTACAGTGCAACTTAGAAGCCTCTTCGCTCCTATCTAAGAGCCTTTTGCAATTACAAATAGACATTATACTCTACAATCCGCACTGGGGCAGCGTGGTCAGGTATACTCTAGACCTCACGAGGACAGACCCGTGCTTAACAGCCGGCATTTTGGATTGAACACACATTAATTGGTAGGTTGTGTGTTAATTCAGACTATAATCTATCTCTATGCCATATTTCATTCAGTTTCGTTCAGTACTTTTTGCGTGGTTATATTTAGTACGGCATCTCCGAAACAACTAGACAAATTAAGTTCTACTTACTAAGAAAACTTGATTCATGCAAGCGAAGCTGCGGGTACAGCCAGTTTCTAATACATATATTATATCGTTTTGATATAGGATTTCAATTTTTAAACGTCGGGTTTTTCTTCAAAACTAAGATCGATGTTCCCGCCCACGTATGATGCAAGAGCCTTCAATAGAAGAATGAACGGGCATTTACCAAGTTAGTACGCCCAAAATCTTAGACATCATCGCCACTTTCCATCAGGTGTCATTAACTTAATCTATGTATAAGTGAAACTTATTTCAGATACAACGTATATTTTGCATGAAGAAAAAGACTAAAAACAAATGAACGTTTTTTGACACAGCCCTAATGTATGAATTTTCTATTTCAATTTCGAAGAAATAGGATTACCACTATAAATAACAAATACAGATGAATTTATTAAAATTGTTAATTATTGCTTAGTAAATTTATTAGAATTCGACTGTATGTTTCACAGACATCACCTAAGTCGGTAGTGTAGGAACATCATTTAGAACTATCTAAAATCAATTTAAAATAATATAAAAATAGAAATAGTAACAATAGAACTGACAAGAATTATAATAATAACTAAAAAATTCAATTAAATATCTGAATAAGTTAAAATATTAAAAGTCATAATTTTTTTTTTTAATATTCATATTTAAACATAATAACAAATAACTTTTTACTGAGAGTAGCGATTTTGATTCGGAAACTTTAGTTGAGTGACATCTGACGGTTAGTTTTTAAACTATCCCAGCGAACACGTACGCAATTTACTTCGACTAAGTTGATAATGTATTTTAATACTTGTTAATGTCATTGGAAGGCAGTTTTTTGTTAATTATTTGTCCTTAAATATTTTTAATGAAACTGTATGATTATTGTTTTTGTAACAATGTTATCTATAGCTAATTATTTAATTAACATTAGGGAAAATATAAATTTCAGTTAAGCACCTATTTAAATTTCAGTTTTAAATTTTAATTGTGTAATTTTATTATTTTATAATTTTTTTAATCTTAATCTCTTTTATTGTATAATTTTATTAATGTATAATTAAATTATTAATTTAAGTACCTTAAAATACATATTCAGATATAATCCGAAATCATTTACTTAAATTGCTAAAAGTTACCACCTTAAAACAATAAAAAAAACACTTTAAAATTCAATCTTTAAAATATTTGAACAGTTTTCAAACTTAGGGTACAAATTCTTATAATACTCAATTAAAATAAAGTTCCGCTACGTTTAAATAAATATATAAATATCCTATTTTTTTTTACATATTAATACTTGACTACAGTCCCACCTGATGGTAAGTGGTGATGTAGTCTTAGATGGTAAAGTTTATTAACTTAGAATAATCCTATTCATTCTTGTCTTGAACACAACTAATATTATAAATGCGAGAGTTTGTGCGAATAGATGAATAGTTGTAATTCCTTCATGCAAAAAAATCTGTACGGATCTGAACGAAATTTTGCACATAGAGATTATAGCCTGGAATAGTTTATAAACAACTTTTTATCAAAGTACCACGCAAAGTCGCGGGCGAATCTTAGTCTTTCATCTTTTTATTTTTTAACAATGGTATACTTTCGTACAATATTTCATCCCCTTTACTTGTCTCTCTTTCTTCTTGCAAAGCTTTTATTTAACTTGCAGCGTATGTTTGTACATTAGTATGCGAGTGAAGTTGTTATACTGGCAAAACTATAATTAAAATTTTCTAGATATTTGTATAGCCTATGTCACTCCGTGATAATATAGTATTCTAATGGTGAAGGAAATTTTGAAATCGGATCAGTACTTTTTGAGTTTATTCGTTACAAACATACAAAAATAAAAATCTTTTCTCTTTATTCTTAGTATGGACTACATACGGTGTGTGCAGATGCGCACCGGGATTTGAACCCAGGTCTTTCGATTCGTAAGACCAAAATTCAAACCACTAGGTTACTAGTGCCATGTCTATAAGTTTCGCTCTCTATCAGATACGGTACAGTTGTTTCGTAGAAGTCCAATATTTGATACTCTTATCGCCCCCAGAGAGCTGGCCGAGGCGAGGCGATTTTGATAATTGTATAATTTATTGCTGCTTGTATAATTGTGTAGTATATAATATACGTGCTTAATTATACACGGCTACCTCACTTTGGTTTTTAGGGTTGCGTATACAGAGAAAAATATGGAATTTGTGTATGATTTTGGTGTTACTACGTGATGAGATGGCTTTCGTAGCGCGACAGCATGTGGTACTACGATGATAGTACTAAGTGATCGGAAAAGTTAAGCGACAGGCGTGGTCGATCGGATTGTTTCGGAGGGCACATATAGCCGTGGCGGTTCTACCATTACGTAGCAAAAATACGAAAACGAGTAAATAATTACAGCGAGTAAATCTGGAAATTTCTTCGTCAATATTATGCTCTAATCTCTTTATATAAAAATTTAGTTATTTTGATCAAGAAAAAGAGTCTTATTATAGAAAAAGTAATTAAAAAATATGTTAAATTTTAACTTTAAGTTAAATAAAAAAAAATGTTAAGAGTGAATTAAAAAAAAAATTTTTTTTCATTATAAATTAAAATTAGTTTTTAATTATGAAAAAAAGTTAATTATAAAAAAAATGTTTTTAATTACAAAAAATAATTAACATTTAAGAACATTTTTTTTACAATTCATCCAGCTCGCGCTTGATTTATAAGGTTGATGCAATGCATTAGCAGAGCTGCATGGAATTTTAAATAGAGGATCGGGTAGCGATCTCATTTTAAAGTTTTATGTCGCAAGTTACTGGCATTAGGGGCCTACTTAATGTGAACAAGTTTTGGTTTGTTACGTCATTTGAAATGATAGTTTTAACTGAACCATCAGTGCCTCGTAAACCAACTTTCGTCGGTAGGAAACGGCCTTATACTCGGAGCAAATTCAATCTGGATTTTTTACCATATAAAGTCAAGTTTGAGCGGTAAAAATTCTAGATCGAGTTTGCACGGAATATAGTGTATTCGTATTTCTTTTGACAATAAATTCAATTTCTAAGTCAAATGCATTTTTTCTAATTTTCAAAATAAATATGGACAATACTCAGATTTTTTATGAAAATAGAACTAATTTTCATCTCAATCGGTTTCGTGGTGTAGGTGGACGTACAGACAGACACTACACATTTACTGATACTAATGGACTTTTGAACCATTATTGCTCCAGCCACACTTTGCGGTCGTACAATATGCCAAAATGCGAAAAACAATATGCGAATAGGAAATGCGGTTTTCCTTCAGAATTAATTAGGTAAATTATAAATTAACAACAGAATAACATAAATTGGACTTATAACCCAGCATAGTTGATTATACGTGACTATTTGTAAAATTATATAGAACACTGTGGAACTTAAAAATACTTAATTTCACCCTTATTCCTTTACGAATAAAGGCGTATCTGACTTGTCCCAGAAAAGACAATATAATATATTTCGTTTTATGAAACCACCATGCAAGTGAAACATTTTTCCGTTTATAGCTTTTTGTCTAAAAGAGGAAAGATTTGATTGTTTGTTTGTTTGAATTGAATAGGCTCCAAAACTAGTGGACCGATTTAATAAAATCTTTTACCATTAGAATCCTACATTATTCCTGATGAACATAGGTTATATTTAATACGAGCAAAAATAGGGACCCGTGTGAAAATTTCGATAATGTAACCCAAAGAGTGCGAAAAAATCCTTATATCGCGTGTGCTTCGGTAATTATTGACAATAGAGCAACATGATGTACTACAGTTTTACAGAGAAAATCGTTATCTATGTACAGATAAGTCCGCGAAACCATATGTCTAACTGTTACAGTAATGTCACAATAACTACTTTTTGTGGTAACTGGTACTTCCTAAGCGAAGCAAGGGCAATTTATAGTTATACATATATATGTAGATAGGAATTATAAAGAAACATGAAAAAATTCTCTATTTGCCGTTGAACCCACACACTAAACAAGAACGGTTCCTCCGCTTTGACACATGAATATCTCCTAGATTATGCGTGAATGATTTGGTAAGCTGTATCCTGGTTGATGATTAATACTGTAAGCTAAGCCAATGCTGTAAGCTAAGCCAATACTGTAAGCTAAGCCAATACTGTAAGCTAAGCTAATAGTTATGATTGCCGTATTGCAAATTTCTAATAGAGTATTTGGTTGTAATTACTGAATTGTTAAACGAAACTCTTCGGGAGAAATGGTTTCAACAGCCGAGTAGCCGTGTGTAGCCTATTATAAAGTGTTTTGTCAGTAGTTTTTACAATAATCGCTATGTTATAACCTTGAACAATTGTCTCTGGGCACGCACTAACTGTATACATGAGAAATGTTTTAATTTGTAGTCTTTTTATATTCAATAAGTTTCTTAATATGATTCCAACTGATAATAAGTGGTTTTAGATAGTATATTTCTCAATTAGATTTTTGTTCTATTGTATATATGTAAATAAAAGTGAAAAGTTCACAGACCCGCGTACTTATACCTAAATTGGTTTTCAAATAAAAAAATATATGTCAATTTACGAAACGACTACAAAAATAGTTAAACCAAAGCGAGGGTTACTTTGCAAGCCTGTAGTTTAGCAAGATGTACCATTGAAGTAGGCTATTTAAATAGTTTGAGAGGAGTAAAAAAACCAGTTAAACAAAACCAGGTTGCGGACGAGGTATCGGCGTGCAGCAATCATTACAATAACAAAGAGCTGAATATTAAAATCCGTTTGTTTCCGTGTCAAAAAATTAATATTAACGATATCTTCAACAATGAAGTGGACGCCAAAAAAAGGGAATAATTTATGCGAGACATTTCTTTTGGCGCCTTTGTTTTGCGCGGATATTCAATGTAATTGAATTATTTCGCTGTCGTATCGTTGGATGGGCGGTATCTGTCTTGTGATCTATGCGAATAAATAAAAAGTTGGTTTTTATTTAGGGTTTGGCTGCCGCTGGATTGGGTTTGAACGTCTCCCGTCAGAAGGATTATAGGATGCACTGAACGAGTTTGAATAACAACGCAATCTATACTATATTAATACGTGAAACAAAAACTTTTTTCCCTTTTCTACGAAAATTACGCAGACAGTCGACTGAAATTTGGCACAGTTAAAGTTTCTACGGAGAAGTGCAGACAGCCACTTTATTTAAAAAAAGTGTATTAGAAATACACCAAAATACAAAATAAAAACCATTACACACACAGCCATACTTTTGACACTGACGTTTGACAGATTCAATAATGACAACTTATTCATCAAAATGGCAGCTGAATTTCAACTCCAGACAGGATAGTTCAAATTAAAACATCACCAGACAAAAAACAGAGTAAACATTAAGTGTGAGAACAGGCACTATGTTTTTCTCCGTCGCGAATGTAATTACCGATTACCGATTATATCCTGTCGATCAAACTAGACCGGCCGTGTACAATCTGTGCGAACTGAAAAAAAAGTAGAATGTCTGTGGCTGTCAAAGACGAATGCCGCGGGATTAATAATGAATTGTTTAGGCATTACCGCGGGATTGGTTATGAATTTTAAATTAGTAACCAATTTAAACGTATTTTGATAAGAATATGTATTATTGTAATAATTCCTTTCCTTGTAAATTTCTGACTTTCATTTAGTGAGTTCGATGTTCCTATGATTAGGCCGGTTGATCTAGTGGTTAGTGAACCTGACTGCTACACCAAAACATCGTTGGTTTCGATTCCCACCCAGGATAAACTTTTCTGTGATGAGCAGGAATGTATGTTCCGTGAGTCTGGGTGTTAAAATATTTATATAAAAATGTGTTTAAAAATATGTATGTATGTTTATCAGTTGTCT
>DWJZ01003592.1:0-16753 GCA_018249125.1 Asbolis capucinus
AAATCTGTCCGGTGGTTTTGTGTGAAGCTCGAACGACCAGACCGAAAATAACTTACCCTATACCCATTCTCGGATTTTTAACTACGAGTATGCCAAGTTTCATCTAAATCTGTCCAGTGGTTTTTGTGTGAAACTCAAACAGACAGACAGAAAAAAAATATATATGTTAAGCTCTCTATATCAATAACAAAGTCTACCTGCATCAACATTTTGAAAAAATCTTTAATGTATAGAATTGACCTCGTTACAGTTTTATTATTAGAATAGACATACATATATAGAAACGGAAAATAAACGATATTTAAGAAAAGTGAACAGTACGTTTTATTACGGAATACTTTTTGGTGCTTCTTAGCCAACTTATCTATTTGCTTTTGTACGCTTAAAAGCCTCATAGGCCAAATATCTACCAATCAAAACAACTACATATATAACGTTACGTATGGTCTATAGCAAAGCTGCTCAACCTCAAGCCCGCGGGCTATTACAGATTTCAAATGGCCCACGCAAGTATGTTTTTAGAACTTTTTTATTACGCAAGTCCTTAATTAACTAGGAATTACTAGTGGCCCGCTGTAAATTTATCATCCCTTAGTTTGACCCGACTGCCAAAAAGGTTGAGCATCCTTGATCTTTACCGTGTGTATGTAAACTAATATGTATTTATAAGAAGCTCATTTTATATCGCGTTTGTAGGCAACCATTAAAACGACACTGAAAACAGCATTTTTTGTTCAACAGTTAATAGTATAACTTATTTAAAAACAGTATAATGTTAGGAACAACAATATAGTTGACAACCCTAAGCTTAAGGTCATTAAAGCACTAAGTCGTTTACTGCAATAACGTATGTTTGACTATTAACAATGCAAGTAATTAATGTAATACGAATAATATTTGCATCGATAAGAATTGCATCACAAGCCAGGTTAATACCTACGAACATTATAATTGTAATAACGTCTGTCTGTATGTCGTTCTCACGCCTAAACCGCTGAATCAATTTTGATGATATTCGGTACAGAGAGAGAAAATAGATTGATAAAGAACAGAATACCTTTTATTTAAGATAGAAACTACCCTTCCTTCTTTTATGAAGAGCTAGTTATCAGAAAAAAATGAGTTATTGTGACATAACTGTGACAGATGGTATCACGTACGTACGTACGTATGTACGTTACTCTATACTTTACTTACGTACTCTATAATTTCCGCAGCGTTTGCGATATAAAAATACTTTTTGGTACTTTTTTCACACGTTGGGTTACATTATGGAAGTTTTTTATAGACCCCTAACGTTTTTTTTTTATTTTTTATAGCCTTTGTTCATTAGAGATAATGTAGGATTCTAATGGTATAAAAATTTTCAAATCGACGCAGTAGTTTCGAGTCTGTTCGCAAACAAACAAATCTTTCCTCTTGATAATATTATTACAGACATATTTTTGTCATAGCTGAAAACAAAACTATGTATTTATGCACATGACAAATAAATATTTATACTAGCGTTTTTGATATTTCGACTTATGTGTGGTTAAAGAGCCCCAGTTAAAATAAGACTAGTAATCTAAGAGTTAGATATAAAATGGTTAAGGATTCCTTCAAGTAGTATATCTATTTACCCCTATGTCTACCTATCCATTTTTGACAAGCTTTTACTTGCTGTGTATGTTTGTATATTAGCATGTAAGTATATTTGTTTGTTACGGGTTTGTTTGTTTGTTTCTTGCAAGCTTAATTAGACCCACATTATCTTACACTACGGAGCTGAAATTTTGCAAAAACCTTCCGTCCTGGCGACAATGCATTTTTATGTAAAATACGATCTGATAATAAATTCAGGATTGGCTCCAGACAATTGAACGGTTAACGGCACAGTTATAAAAATTTTGGTGTTTCTTCGTATTAGGGATCTATAATTAAAGCTTGTGTGTTTAAATATTTTTAATAAACCTTGTTTAGTAAAATTGTAGCTAAACGATCTCTTTGAAGATGATAAGTCGGTGTACCTACAAAATGATATTATAATTATAGATATATCACCTTCATACATTTGGGGCTTCAATTTTTGATCCGCTTTCAGACGCCATCTTGTCTTTGCGTCAAACGTCATACGATTTTTCCCATTGATATAAGGTCAAGTACAGTAATTAAATATCGCCCTAAGATTGCGCCGGTTCCGCCCACGTAAGAGTAGTCTTGTATCGATAAAACATATCGATAAAAATCTGTACTATCATGTTAGAATACCTAACAATCTTTGAATTTTAAAACTATCATTTATAAGCACAAATTTGTTACAATACAATTTCTTTGCAAGACAAAAGTATCGATACGATACCCTAGGGTATCGATACGATACCCTAGGGTATCGATTCCTCAATGTAGTTAATCAAACTTTCGATTCGATACTTTTATGAGTACCTACGATTCTTTTTTTCGATACTCACGATACTCATGAGTAAAATATCTATACTTGTTGTCCTTGCGGAATACGGTTGCAACTTAAAATAGTAGACACTGCTTCGAGGCGGAGCTTCGACGATATGCAAAATTTATAGAAATAATATCCTTCCTACCATGTTATATCTTTTTACCTCAAATTTAACGTAAACAACAAAAATAAAGTATTTAATCAGCTTTCATCAAGAACGATAATCAAACTCTGTCTAGACGTTACGTCATTTAAGATAAATAAATCATTACAAAAATTCGCTCATAGAAAGAAAGAAAGAATGTTTATGCGCAGATAGCGCAGCACAACAATTATAAAAGTAACAAAAAATAAAGTAAAGTAAAAATAAAACAACAAACAAACACAAAAATAAAATCAATAAAAGGAAACTTGTTATAATAACAGAAATTTAAATCAGACATCCTAGAGGAAAGATATCGTATAACGCTTACCCGAATCGAGCCTGGGAACGCAACCCGACGCCTCACGTGGTCACTCCGGACCTAACATCGGTCGTTGTCACTATAGTTTTAATTAGATATAAGTAATATGTAATAATTTAGTAATAAAAGTTAATATATAAGTAAAATCATCGTTTTATTCGCACCTGCTGCGCCAGCCTCCCGTAACTAACTCAGAAAATAAAACATGACCTGTGTTGCAACATATCACGAAAAGGAACGGACTCAGCGAAAGCCGTGGCAACACAGCACTGATTTTCAGTCCGACCCTCACCTTACTTGGTGTAGTTTGGCCGTCTGTACACCCGTGTTTTCAACGTGTACGTCCTGATTTTTCCAGCATACATATATCCGTCATGCTATATAAAGCTATAAAAAAATGCGTCGCTGCCCCGATTGTCCAGTTGGTTTAAAGTTTTATGACATAATCATAATTTAGGTTTTACTAATTATAATAAATTAGGTACTACTTATACCTCGTCGGCGGCGTGGTTCGTAAGTCATTGGGCGGTTTAGGCCAAAACTAACGGCGTCGGAAGGTGAATGTTTTATCGTTGGTACATTTTAAGCCGTATTGGAGGTCGTCACGAAGCTTGTGTTGGCCGCTAAACCCTGCACTGAAACATTGTGATGGAATTTATTTACAGGTAGAATACATCACAAACAACAGTAGAAATTACATTTATAACCCGGGAATAAATATTCATCTGTCATATAAGTACTTGAGCCGGGTATGCAACTCGGTATTAACTAGGCTACATGGGATAATACATAGGCTATTTGTTATCAACATACATGAAAAGCCGCGTGCGGAAATTAGTATTATAAAGTCAATATAATATGACACTCGTTGCTAAAATTAAATAATAATTTGTTTTGTTTAGTTATCGAACAAGACGCATTTTGTGTAATATAATAGGCTTTTGTTATTGCTTACACGTGTTTAGCGTTTGATTAGGTCAGTGGTTCCCAAATTTATTTGTGTTGTGACGCCCGCTTTTTGGAATATACATTTTTTTCGACGTTCCTCAAGTCCCAACTCAGTTCAATATACCTTTATTTATTTTTAGTTTTAATATATACAAATCATATTTACCTATTAGCAAATTACCAGAAAAACTGTATTATTTCGTAGAAAATAAGAACATAAATAAAAATATAAGTTTTAAAGTGAATTAAAACATACAATTATTAATAATAAACTTACTAAATTCTGCTCGGTGTCAAATTTTATGTTCATCATGAAGTTTGCTATATAGATTTCATACAGAATTCCTAGTATTTTTTGGTCGTTATCAATCTTATAGCATATTTCGTCTATGTTTAACGTGTATTTCACTTTTATTTTCAGACTGGATAATGAATTTTGTGATTGGCGACGTGTCCAAACTCGCGTGCCATTGGTTTGCCATTCCCGCGCTAGGACATCGCGACGCAAAGTTTGAGGAACTCTGTCTGAGCTTACATCTCAATAGAGTTAAATTACAAGTGTGCACAGCTGAAAATCTTATCACATGGAATCGATGACTTTAATAAGTGACATTAAAATAATATATATAATACATTTACTAAATATTTTGTTGTAATATACAATGACAATTTACATCGCTTCTTCCATAGTCCTTACTAATATTATAAATGTGAAAGTAACTGTGTCTGTTGACTTTATATACCTAAATTACTGTATCGATTTTGATGAAAATGATTTGGTTATGAAGGGGTTGAAAGAAGGGATGCAAGTTATTTATTATTGGCAATATTACGAGAATACAACTTTGTTGTTCATTCATGTTGATATGATGTTGACTGTTGTGGTGAAATTGGGTGGCTGAATAGGGATATTCTAAACAGGTAATGTGTGACTTTGTTTTTAGAAGTTATGTCTGCAGTTACTGAAACTTAGAGAATTCTTAAAATCATACACAATTATTGACAGGTCGGTTGGTCTGGTGGTTGACTGACTGCTACGTCGAAGGTCGTGGAATCGATTCTCATCCAGTAAATTTTTTTCTGTGATGAGCAGGAATGTTTATTCTGTGTGTAAATATCTATGTATGTATTTAAAATATATATGTTTATAAGTTGTCTGATCACCATAGTACAAGCTAACGCTTAGTTTGGGGTCGGGTGGCCGTGTGTCAGTTGTCCCGAGATATTTATTTATATTCATTTTATTTTATCCGTAATAATAATGTATCCGTAACCGTATTAGAAACCGGCATTGTATTCCGGATATCCGTTTCCATAATATTGTACCATACTCGTACATCCCTGGTGCCGATATTATTTTATTGTTATGACGTTAGTGCGCTCTCGGTAAGCTGGGACTGTGGGTGCAGTTGTGATAACTTCTTATTGGTTGGTTATTGTAACGTTTGATGCGCTCTAACTGCATTGGTGTCCTCGGAATGGTTATTTTATGTTTAGTTATATGTTTGTGATGTTTCCGTCACTCGAGCGGTCGCTTAGACACAGTAGTTTCCTTTCATAGACAATATGCCAGGTTATTCTGGACTGGGTATTAAGGTAAGTGTCTTATAGATAAGTGGATATAGGCTTTAAGTTAACACGCGTTATCATCCAGTCTAAGACTACATCAACACTTACCATCAGGTGGGATTGTAATCAAGCATTAAGATATAATAACAAAATATCTGGCTTTTTAAATTATAATTGTATGTTTTGACCGCCTGTTGGGCTCCGGTCATTTCTAACAATGAACGCAGACGTTAATCCAGATCGCTGGTCACGTGTAGATGTAGACTTGACAAACCTTCGAAAATTTTACGGGGAGCTCCTTGGAATGCAGGTCTCCTCTCGATGTTTTCCTTCGCTCAAGCAAGTCATAATTAACTTCTAATACGCACATATTTTTGAAAATTAGAGGCACGGGCATAAACAGGTTTTGAACTTTGGTGGGAGGATTTGGTTGACTTCGATCAGACCATTGGCATTGACTGCTCTTAATATATATTCAGGGAAAATTTTACAAAAGCTTTTTTATTAAAATGCTATTGTTCTCATAGTATAATACGAATATTATTCATAAAAAATCCAACAGTATTATTTTGGAAGCGTACATAATCCCGTTGCGGCTATTATGGAGTTTTTCAATATTTATCGAGATCTATGTAAAATTTTAATATCCCGTGTAACTATGTATTTTTAAACAAGATATTGTTTAAAAAGCCGCTGATACTTAAAGTGTATTTGAGTTAGCAATAAATATGTTTTATTTTCTATATTTTCGGAACATTTTTACTAGATAATTTTTTGGGAAAGGTATTGTTTTGTTATGGCTGGCAAATCAACCATACTACATACATGGCACACCAAGACTACGACAATTATAAAAGTCGATATGGCAAAATCGCACTCTCAAGATAGCGTGTAACATCGGTTAGCGTGTAACATAAGATATTGTAACATCGGTTTAACACAATCCCAAGACGTCAATCTGAAGCGTTAATTTCTGAGCGTTTAATAAACGCCCGTCTGCAAATCCCTCGGATACAGAGGACAAGGCGTTGGAAACGCGTCGATTTAGTATTCCGAGTGAATTTGACAGCCGCGATGTTTATCGGGCTCCTTTGTAAGAATCTTTTTGTTGGGAATAATTCATGTAATAAGGAACAATGATGCATAACCGTGCTTATCGTGCGAAGAAACCATTTTCGACTATTCTCTGATCTCTGCGCTATTACCGTTTCCTTTCAGTTCCTTTGAAATGTTTTTTTTTGTTGTATACAGTGTGTTCTTGTGTATAACGTGTCTTGTTAGAATGGTGAAGGACTTCGAGTGATTGTTCTCTTGCAAGATTTGAACCGTATAAATCTAACAAATTATCTTGGTTAAACTGCGAATACAATAAAAGGTTAGATTTAAATTCCACCTACTCCTCACCATGCTTCCATTTCACTGTAAATGTGTTCTAGTCAGCAGTGAATAGGATATTAATTAATTGGTGCGCTTTACCATCTAATACTACATCTAAGGGTAACCTTAGATGAGTGAAGCAGTTATTTAGGTTATGATGTGAATTTAAAAAAAATCTCCCTCTTCAACCAATATGCACTGGAGCATCGTGGTGGTATACGCTGTACTCGTCCTCAGCCATGAGGAAAGAACCGTACTCAATAATGGCCATCGGTTGAACCGATAAGTGAACAATAATTCGACCATTTTGATGAAATTGGTATGAATTCTGACCGTTCACAATGATGTTATAAAATAAAAAATAAAAAAAATTCATAATGCACATATACTTTGTTATTTTCGTGACCCATTATCCAAAACAATAGATACATAGTTATTGTTCATAACAAGGGGCAGGAATTTATAATGTCAAATATGAAACACTATCATCTTATTATATTTTATGTCAGCTGACATAATTAAATAATGTGCATATTTTAAGTTTTTCAATGCACATTTTAATTAAATTTGGTCATTTGAAAATCCAGATGTTGTTCATTGGTTTCATTTCGGGACCCTTTCTACTCACAAATGTAAAATGTAAAAGTTAACTCTTATAGTATCACTACTATGTAAATGTAATTTTTTAAATTACTGATTGTAATGAAAATCTGTACTTCGAAAATCACGTAAGTACTCTAATGATTAGTTCAGTACATTTAAAGGGTAATTTCTAATTTAATTACATATTATAAATCCGAAAAAAAAACTGTTGTCATGTATAATGCGTACCAAAAAAAATTAAAATCATTGGAGTTAAAAATAATTATTGTGAACAATTTTTTCTGTTTTTTTGTAATAAAAAATTAAAAACAAATTAAATATGTTAAAAAAATACGAAGTCAATTATAGAAAGTATTTTTCAAAAATTCATCGACGAGGATGGGATTCGAACCCACGCGTGCAGAGCACATTGGATTAGCAGTCCAACGCCTTAACCACTCGGCCACCTCGTCGCTTCGTTGTGTGTTGAAATTGCAAGACATGCTCTCGGGACGCCCTGAGGACTTTTATTTATGCAGATGAACTCGATACTATAAATTGCATAAATTATGGGTTGAGCAGATTTTAATTCTAGTACCTTATTAACATTTAACGGACACTTTACATCGGGCATTTTTATAGCGGCAATTTGATATTTTATACGGTTTCTATATATTGTTTAATGTTTTACTGCCACACTCAGAATAGTTAATTAAATCGTTCCTTAGTGCAGATTTTGTATACCTACAGATGCTTTACTAAGGAGTGCTTTAAGGATTCTAGTAGCAGTAGGTAATGTTAAGGTATTACATTTGTGAAAATAAATATTTGTTCTAGCATTTTTGAAAATTTTTCCTATTGTATGCAATCTGTTCGCCGCGAATATGGTCGTGGGAGAAAACTAGTATGTACTATTGGCGTACGTATTCGAGTTTTAGCAAGTATTGTACGTAATTCATTTTAATTTGCGTTGCTTATCAAATTCATGTTTGATTGATTAATCTTGAATGAATTTGATTAATCAACTTCCCTCAGAGTTCGGCGTTTGCGGCGATATAAAATTCGGAATAATGTTTTTGTTTGTTCTAATTATCAATTTAACTTTAATTTTAATCTATATTATTAATGTAGAAATCATTAATTGATATTTAAAATATCCAATTAATTTTATTTACCTTTCTTCACGTCCATTACAAATCATTGGTCACACACTAGGATTCCCTGTCTTGTGGATGACGAACGAACGATAAGTAAAAAATACTCACTACGTAGTTAAGTATACGGAGTGCGTGCGTGATGTATGCTTGTGTGTGTATGTGTTGTATGTTTGTGTGTACATAATCTATCTCTGTGCGAAATTCCATTCAGATTCGTTCAGTAGTTTTTTGCCTAAATGAGTAACAAATTTCCATCCATTTATCCTCAAAAACTTTCGCATTAGTAGGATAATGAATTTTTAATTGCCTCCTATTGGCGATATTTACTTTTCATTACCTATCGAGGTACTTAAAAGGCGGTTTTTAAAAAAAATATATCATTATTAATGAAATTTTCGAGTCGCCACTTCATTTCATATTCCTTCAGTGTTGTTATTATTCACTAGCGAAGCCGGGCGCATTATGTAAGTTTTAATGAAAGAAAGTACAGGTCCATTAAGAGTAGAATATTCATTATCCGACGGCGCCTTGTTCTCGAATAATAATGACGCGTAGTTATTGTTGGAGATGGACTTGCGCGGACAGTGGAAATGTTCGCTTAGCTAAGTACTTCGTTGCTGTTTTTTTTAGTTACCGCTAATGGATAGGAGATGGCGTTACGTGGTCCTAAATAGTGCGTTTTTTTTTTATTTAAACAGGGGTTTGTTTATCGAAAGAGGTGCTTAATTAGTCAATTTTACTATCGTATTTTTACAGCTTTTGCCCTGGATTTTGTGGAAAATTTTTCATCCCATCCCATTTCAGGGGGACTTAAAACTCTTCCCCCCTTACACTCCCCCCTCCCTTTCTACTTTAATGCTCACGTTAATCCCCTATTTAGATTTTGTTCTCTTTCTCAATTGTAGACCCGAAAACCAGGTTCCTATCCACATTGCATATGTAACACAGGCAGAAACTCATATTCTATTCTACTCCAACGTTAAGTAGCAATTTGTACTACCCAGAGTACATAGCTTAGCAAAGATCAGTAACGCAGCACTCGAATCGCCAATTCGGGCGTTTACCAATCAATGACATGCCCGTATACGGCCTACAGAAGGCGTGCGGGGGATTATCTTAATGGGCGCCGACATCACGCATACGAATTATGTATTCGTGAGGCACAATCGGCCCCAAATGAGAGGCCAATCAGCCGCCCGTGCCGTTAACGGTAAACGCCGATGACGGACGTGACGACAAACCTAATCGATATTTAAGGTGCGTTTTCATAACTGCGACTGACAGAACGACTGGGACAGGTTTTGTAGTTTTTATTCCTATGGGTCCGATTTATGCCCACCTATCCGCACTTGGCCAGCGTGATGGACTATGGCCGTAACCTTCTCATTCAGAGAAGAGAACCGTGCTCTATACTACGCCTTGATGGGTTGAGATGATTTTGATGAAAATATAACTTTCCTATGGTTATGAAATTCACGAAGGTCGTTATGATTTATTTGGATAACCTACAGAAACTACAAAACACTTAGGATTAATTGTTAGATGAAAAAAACTTTGCTTGTGTCTTTCTACTTCCAGATAATCACTACAAAATCTAATAACAGTACAAATTAAATACGTTAGCAAATCTAATTACACAAAAAAAGAATGATCTGACACATAGGAGTTAAATGTTCTACTATACTGAACGCTTATGATCGGGAAGTTGTCGAGCTATGAGCTGGACTTGAAGCCATTGATGTTATTACAAATAATTAGTATTTGAATACATCCTTCTAATATTACAAACGGGAAAGTTTGTGAAGATGTTTGGATATTTGTCATACCTTCACGCGGTAACCATTTTACGGATTAAAATGAAACTTTGCACATACGAGTAGATAAAGCGCTTCCAGAAAATGAACACAGAATAGATTTTATCCCGGTTGTAGTTTCCCCTGGGATGATGTACATTAACGTGTGTTTGATTGTTTGTGTTTCGTTTAGTCGCCGTTGAATGGATTAAAATGAAACTTATACGAGTATAGATAATATAGATTAGTATATAGATAATATAGATATAGTCTGGGATAACACATGGCTACTTTTTATCAATACAAGGTGAAGCCGCGGGCAGAAATTAGTTTAAAATAATAAAGACAGCACATCGTGATCAGGCGAAATGTCTTTATCTCTGTAGTCTGTTTGTCGCGCTGGTGAAAATATACCTTAACTGTGACGTGCCACGCAGGTCTGATGGGGTTGTACAACACCTTTAAAAGTCGACTGGGGGGATGTTTGACGTTTGTTCCATTGAAGACATTATTTTCAAAACCTATCGGGTGTGAATCGGATTTCCGTGAATCATTTTTAACCGTCTTCAAAAAAAGAGATTTTGTTTTTGACGCGTATGTATGTATGTATTTAATATTATCAGAAATGTTTTTTTCACATAGTGGTAGTCTATTAAAGTGTTATATGAGTGTATGTATATATGTATGTTTGTCATCGCATATTTTCGAAAATATGGGATTTTGACTATTCTTTTTTTTTATTGAGATTTGATTTTAGTGTAACGTCGTAAGTTGGTATTTACAAACACTTAAGTCGTGTCAAAATAATTTCTTAAAAGTATATTTTTATATTCTATTCGCTATATTTCCAAAATTCTGTGATATTGAAAAGTTGTAAAGTCTCAAGTTATTAATGTATGAAACATGTAGTGTGACGGTTTTGTAAAAAAACTGACATTGTAATCCACGGTTCGTTTATAACTTTATTTTGGATGAGAAGAACAGACTATACAGATACACACACACATATAAATATATTTATACAATTATGTTTAAAAAAGTGCTGTTATTCTAAAACCTTATTTTTTTTTGTTTCAGGTAACGTATTTAACATTCGCAACGTACAGGGGAAATACAGAAATGAAATGAAAATTCGTTTATTTCGTCCTAGGAACCAGCAGCTCATTTAACAAAAGTCAAAATTTTACATAATCCCTTCGTCGACTATAAAATTATTTTAAAAATTAAAAAAAAAAAAAAAGGAAATTAAGTCCCACTGCATTTTTATATATAAAGAAAGGGGTTTATTAAATGAGTAACAATAGGTTCTTGATGTAAGAACAGCCACAGAGCATTATCCATCTTCGTAGAGCCGACCACAGATTAATTAATTAGATTATGTCGAGCAAACGTCTCATTGATTATCCTGTGTCGGCTCGTCTTAAACTTCTCTTAATCCACGACCATCGAGGTATTAACCCCACATTCCTGGTAAATCATAGTTAGGTGGATAATGAAGGTATAAATTTATATTGTATAACGGTATATACATATAACGGTAGCGGTAACCATTATATAACGGTAAATTGTAGCAGTTTGTAATTTATGGTACCTTCTTTCGCCGTTTTTTCTTCTCTTTATTAAGGCAACTTACCGAAACTGTGGAAAGTTCAAAAAATACATTCATAAGTGTATTGAAAATACCTACATGAAACAAATGATTTTTGACTTTTTCACTTTGCCCTTATGGTAATGTTTCTTCGTGTTTTTTAGTTGTCTATAGTAATGTTGCAAATCGGTTGTTTGTTTGTGGAGAATAGACCAGGAAAGTACTGGGCCGATTGGAAAAAATCTTTTACCATTAAAATCCTACATTATAAATATGTAATGTACATAGGCTATAAAATATTTTGAAAAACATTGGGATCCGTATAAAACCGATAATGTAACCCAACGTGTGAAAAAAATCCTTATATATCGCGTACGTTGCGGTAATTTTTGACAATAGAGCGAAGTGATGTACTACAGTTTTATAGAGGGCATCAGTGTTTGTTATAGTTATGGCGGTTTTTGTTGAAACTGGTTCTTCCGAAATTCACGAGGCAGTTTCTAATATCGAGGCGTTAGTGTTCCGTTCGATTGCAACGTAAATGTCTTCAAGTCAAAAGTGAATCAGGCTTCTAAGTTAGTGCGCTTTACCATCGAAGACTTCATCGCCACTTACCATCAGGTGGTATCGTAGTCAAGCGTTAACTTAGATAAAAAAAAACTATAAGTTAACGGTTAAATTATAACAGCCTATATATAATAATAATAAATATCTCGGGACATCTCACACACAGCCATCTGACCCCAAACTTAGCTTTAGCTTGTTCTTTGGTGATCAGACAACTGATAAACATACATATATGTTTTTAAATACATAAATATATAGATATTCATATCCAGAAACACAGGACAAACATTCCTGTTCATCACAGAAAAGTTTTACTTGGGTGGGGTTCGAACCCACGGCCTTCGGTGTAGCAGTCAGGTTCACTAACCACTAGCCCAACCGGCCTGTCTATATCCTACATATATGTATGTATATCCGATGTATCCCTAGTTAGAATTTTAGCATTTGCTACTAAGTATTAGGGCCCACTATTGAGCACATGCCACTTCTCAGGAGGTCTAGAGCATACACCACCACGCTGTTCCAATGCATATTATTATATTACTATATTGTATTGTATACTTTTCGATCGCAGGTCCGGTGACCCGTGGAAAGTGTACTTACGCTAATGCTGGCATATTTTTCTCCCGAGATACACGTGGATGATATTTTTATCACAAATACGTGTTTGTATCAGGGGAATATTTACTGATGTATAACGTATGTACGCCCCAGAGACATTATAGTGCATAGAAGAAGGAATAATTTTGGCGGTTCATGTTAAATTAGTAGGCAGTAATAGGAAGCACGTAGCTTCATATTCGACAGTTCGGTTGGTCTAGTGGTTAGTGATCCTGACTGCTGCGCCAAAGGTCGTGGGTTCGATTCCCAGGTCAAATTATTCTGTCATGAGCAGGAATGTTTGTTTTGTGTGTAAATATCTACATATATAAGTATATATTTAAAAATATATATGTATATTTATCAGTTGTCTAATCACCATAGTACAAGCAAACGCTTAGTTTGTGGTCAGATGGCCGTGTGTGAGTTGTCTAAAAATATTTATTTTATTCACTTATGTATATTAATCCGTTTATGGTGAGTGTGTAGGGTGACCTACAACTGGGATAAAATCTATCCTATAATCATTTCCTGGATGTGTCCTATCTGTATGCCAATTTTCAACTAAATCTTTTCAGCGGAAGTGTGTGAAGGAAATTCAAACAAATATGCAAACATGTAAATATCTTCACAAATATTATTAGATTTTTTTGTAATATTGAAGGATTTATCGACATTTCTTCGTGACACGTGTTCTACGGCTAGCATCCGAGTGCTCCTGTGTTGTCACATAACGTCCTGGTTGACGTGGATGTATTATTGTATATACAATCCTATTCTACTAATATTATTAATGCGAAAGTTTGTGAGGATGTATGGATGTCTATTACTCCTCGGAAAAACTACTCAACGGATCTGAATAAAATTTAAGATAGACGATACGAAAATCACCATCAAAAATTAAACATGTCAATCAAATAAACAATGAAATAAATTGTAATTTATTTATTATTAGCCACATACCGCACTGGTGAATCCGCGGTCGGAGACTAGTTTATGCATAATGAACGGATACACTGACCGCATATTTTCATTTGATTTAGACGTCTGTACCCCGGTCTGTGTGTCTGTTGGACTTAATTAAAGTGTGGTTTTCACCTTTTTAATTTCTCGGCAGCTTCAATTTTAACTGAAACATGTTTGACTCTGTACCAAACGAGTTTACAAGTACCCAAATAAAGACAATGTGACCGCACCCTTATATTTACTTTGGTTTAGTTAAGTAGGGGTACTAATATCTCTTAGCGTATTATTGTCATCTTACTTTGCTATATCGTAAGACAACCTTCCTAATATGCTTACGCAAACTATAGGTTTGTAATTAATATAAAAAATGTATATAACTTTATACGACAGAATTTAAATATTGGAATTTTGAAAATTTTTAATGAACTGGTATTTTATTTATGAGCGTAAGTGAGTTTAATTGCAATCAATTTTAAATATTGTTCTAAATTTGAACTTGAGTATTTAAGATTCTGTTTTCAAATAGATTTTTTATTTTTTGATTTATAATTTTTTTCAGTTAGTCGTTAATTATAATTAAGGCTATTTTTCGTAGAGCTCTTATTTTTTTAAATAATAATAGCTGAAAAATAAAAAGTACTATTTGGTGAAGTGCGGGGTTGTCGTCATGAAAAATATGTCTATAGCTATTTCAGAAAAAAATATGCTTTACACATGCATTCTTCCGAGCCTCACCTATGTATGGTTGCCAAACTTGGCCAGTAACACAGAAAATCGAATATAAATTAGATGTATGCCAAAGAGGAATGGAATGAAGTATGATGGGACTGAGATTAAGAGATGAATGGAAAGCATTAAAAATTCGCAATATGAGAAAAGTAACAGATTTAAAAGTAAAAATACGAACTCTAAACTAGAAATGGACAGGTCATATGATGAGATTACAAACTGGAAAGTGGATCAAAGAACTCACAGAATGGTACCCAAGGAACGGGAGAAGACGTAAGGGAAGGCAGATCAATAGATGGGAAGACGATTTACCGAAGGGTTGGAGAAGGATAGCCCAGGGAAGAAGAAGAAGAAAAATGGAGAAGGAGGGATCTTGAGGGGGCCTATGTAGCAAGACAGCCTGACCTGGTGTCGTCTATGGCCGCGAATGCTATCAAAATCGTTAAGTCTAACATGAATTCTAAATAAGTAGTGCTCTGTAAGCGTTTTTGCCGCTGCAGTTGAGGGAACGACAAAAACTTAGTACTAACCAACACTAATGTGACCATGCCCAGAAAAATATATTTTTTTTCTTTATTTCTGTTGCTTAATATAACATACACGTTAATAAAATGTTAATAAAATAAACGTTAATAAAAGACTTCAAAAAGCTTGTGTGGTTATATGAAATCATAATGCATGTGAGTTTTTGTTAGTTGAAAATTTTCTGAAAGTCATATTATGCTATTGAACTTTAATTATATATTTTCACTTAATCAGGAAAATTTTACGATGGGAATTTAATCAATACAGCAAAAGTTAAAAAAAGGTCAGTACTACTACTGCCATCTCGAGTGAAGCTGTTGAACTAATGTAATGTGAGATACGTACGAATAATTTATTCGTCGGAAAAAAGGACGCAAGAAATAAAGCTTCTAAATAACTATTTCTTGTTACATAAAAGTATATCACAGTCGAAATACGGAGCCCTTCGCTCAACCAGTATTGTCAATAAATTTCTACCAACAGGGTTACAGATTTGTCTTCCTTATTTCCGACGGCGTTACAACCCTTTGCGGGTCTTGGCCTCCTTGAAGATTTTCCATTTCGCTTTGTATCCGACCTATGTCCTCCAAGAGCAGTCTTCCAAAGGTTCTATCTACAACCTATCCTTTTCCTGTTGCCCGGGTTTTCCTCTGAGACTGTTCCCATGAGATCTACTCACAAACAAATGTGGTCAGAATTGGTCGTCAACACAGAAGAATTAATTCTTCTTATTTGAACTACTTAGCTAGAACTATATGGAAACAATGACCGCTAATAATCATTCTTTCACATACTTGTGGGTATTTGAAAAATCTGGACTAATCTACCTAATTCTTGTTATGTGATGATATCTCTTTTTGTCAATACATTACATTAACGACGAGATGTTGCTTTAAATAGAATATACGAGTATGTATATGCGAATTATAATTTATTTCAATCTAAGTAAATTTTAAATAAGCTATAGGATATATGTAAATTTTATTTATTATAATTATAATAAGAATTTTTATATTTTATTTTACACCATTTATTTTTATATTTTGTGTATGTATTTTTGTGTAGCCTTAGTTGCATGAAATAGATAAATAAAATAAAAACCTATTACGCCTTTTTGTGTGTAGTCTATTCGCGGTTGTTCTCAATAATCAAACATCGGGACAGTCCGTACATTTGTTTTTCGTCGTGGTCAATATGTTTGCGGTTAGTTGTGCATAAATTTGCGTGATCTAAATAAATGAATTTGCCAGTCGTTTGTGTTTCTGTATTCACAAGTGCTACTGAAATTAGCCCGTCTGGATGCTGCTTCGTTGTTTTGCTCGGTACAAAACTATAGTACCGCTAGTTCATGTTTTATTAAAGCTCATTCTTGTAATTTTCTATTTGTATTTTGTAGTACTTTTGGCGGGTAGATGTTAATTAAATCAGATGTGTGTTCCCTACTTAAAATTAAT
>DWJZ01003593.1:0-16753 GCA_018249125.1 Asbolis capucinus
AAACAAGTCCACGACACCATATATCTAACCGTTATAGTCAAAATGACTTCTTTTTCCGGTAACTGGCCCTTCCGAAGCGAAGTGACGGCAGTTTTTAATATACATGTGTATAAAATAGTTTATTTAATTCCATTTTAGGATTAAAATTATTTGAGAACACATCCACAAAGCAGTTATATTATTACATTCACGAAAATCTTTTCACCCGACTGCGTCAAAAGGGTATTATCATATAACGTAATAGATTAATAAGTGCTAAGGAAAAAATGTATATTATATGCCCGATATCGGTTGCTAGGCAACGATTATTCGAAACGAGTCATACGCACGGCGCAAGTAGAGATACGAGATCCAGTTTTTTCATACACCTACCTATTCGAGAAAAACCCAATCAATTTGTATAATCACTTTCAATCCGTATTTCTTATCCGTATAAAACTTGTAAATTTTTTTAAATTAATATTAAAACACACTTTTTAAGTACTTTTTTTGGCGTTATTTTTACAAAACTCGCGAATTTTGACATTATCACCGCCCAAGATATTAGTGTGTTAAACACGTAATGTGTCCGTTTTATAACAAAACTGTTGACATCCACTGGTTGTTTACAAGTTTTATACGAATGAATACGGACTATACATGTGAGTGCGACAGAAAATCGAATCCAAGTGACCATTTGGTAGTAAGTTGAGAAGTTACGTATTGATTGTGCAATGAATAAGTCATTTTGTATTTAATTCGTGTAGCCATTAATTATTATCAATACACTTTATTATCAATAACAATCAAATCAAACCAATACTTATATGAAATATGTAACTGATTGCTGTCCGTACATGAAATATAATTGTGAGAAAATTATTTGCAGTTTTTAATTGTAATTAATTAAGAAGTACAACAAACATAAATTTTATATTTTTTGTCTGGTTATCTGAGCCTTTAATACGCTAACCTCAATAACGACTGAACGGCGGGTCTATTACGTAACTTGCAAATGGATAGCGATTCCGAAAATTTGGCGATAATTGCTCTGAGATCGCAAATGCGTATTACGTATCAACGAAAATCGTGCAACACTGGCACTGGCGCCAGATTCATGGCAATAAGTGCACAGTATAAATCAGCGAGCGTACAGCAAGCGAACGTAATAGGCAGTTTTTGACAAATAACAAGAGTCAGTGCTATTATTGCTGATCGATTGCTGCCTGCTCGCTGATAGCAAATTTTAGCTAATAGGGTGTGCGATTTGAATGCGATCACTGTTTTCTGCTCAGCTTGGATCAACATTATAGCTCGTTTTATTCAAATAGGTGACAAAAAAATTACAATTTCAAGAAACCCAGCCCGTGCTTTAGCTATACCGAAGCTAGGCGAGAGCAGTTACTAGTAATAACATAATAACATACACTATAATCCTTGTTCTACGACATCCAATACAAAGTAGGGTAGATACAAAACCATACCGCAGTTTAATCCAATTTTGTCATTCGTACAAATATTGTAAACAATGTTTACGTTAAAATCATACTTTTAAAGTTGATTTTAACGTTATTTTTACAAGTCTCGAGTATTGTGACTTTGAAAGTGGTTACAGCCCAAGACATTCGTGTAAACATGTAACGTGACAGTTTTGTTACAAAACTGTGACATTGACGTCCACTGGTTTGTTTACAAGTTTTGTACGGATGGGAAAGACGGTCTGTGCGTGCTATGCACAATCCCTCGCCTTAAGAGTACAAAATATGACGTCATTACTTTACATGCTGCGATTTTCCTCAACTCTGAGTCACGAATGCAATAATTAAGTGGCAACATTTGTTCTTTATGTATATTTAATCATGGGTTTATTTATATTGGGAAAACATACACCAATTATAGTCAAAACATATAGAAACAGGTCAATTTATAAAGACAACGAAGTTCCCACCAAAATATATAATTAAACACAATATTTTAATAGGGATTTTAAAGTGAAATAATTAAATTTTATAATCTTGCCTAAAAAGACACAATACACACTTGTACATGCATGTACTTTGTAAACTTCGCAGAAATTATTGCACATATATGCGTAAACAAATTTTTTATTAAATTCTATCCCACGCACAGAAAGTTTTTGTACCACAATAACCGTTTTGTAAGAAAACAAATAATGTGATGATTTTTCAACATTTCAAGCAATTTATTGCCTTCAATATTATTGCATGCAACAGACAATAAACTGACGTTAAAACGAACCTTAATGCTATGACGTCATCATGCAATTCTTTATCCACCCTACCCTACATCTGTGAAGAATGGCTGTAAATAATTCTATAAACAATTCTACTTGAGCGCTTCAATACAAACTCAACTAATTGTTAAAACATTTTTGATTTAAATATATTTTTATTGATATAGAGACTGAGATATTTTTATTAATGCATTATTTTTTTTTATCCCTACACATATTTTACAGGTAACAATAATTTATTCTGATGCAAACCGGCATACATTTAAATATAATGTATAAACACTTATATTATATCTGAATTTTTAAACATTATTCAACGTCGTACGTAGACAAGCCGCCATAAAAACAAAAACGATGCGTCGATGCGACTAATAATCGCTGCGATTAAAAATCGCAAAGCGCACACTCAAAGGCTCAAGTGTCCGCGAAAATCTTAAATTACATCTCTCGTAATTATATAAAAATTCTGAAACGATATTTTAGACAACATCTGTACAATTTTTCTATACATTATATTAATTTCGCTGTATCCACAACTATTACATTAATAATTTAAAACAAAAATTATTCATTCTCTCCCGAAGAGTAATAATACTATCAGAAAATAATTTACAAACGCGGACCTTATATATATAAAAACGTCCACGCGTTTCACCGGCTAAGACTAATAGTACAAAAGCCATGTGGAAATTGTACCGCGCGACATAAAAGTCGCAATCCTGCCCGATCAGGCGACAATTTGTCGCACGTGAATAATGACCCAAGTATAATATTAGAATCTATCTATTCGACTGCCCCGCGCGTTTGTCGCATTCCTCCAAGCATTTACAGTCTTCATTGATGGAATCTAACGACATCAGACTTTCTTGCGACAAACGCAAGCACGCCCGACACCTTGAATCGAAGGAAGTACCGCTCTGAGAGTTCGCGTCTTCCGACACGGACTCCAACGACTTGAGACTCTCGACCGAAGTCAACTTATAAGATCTTCGGAATTCCGCTATTTCCTCTTCGCTCATGTTCAAAGCTAGTAAGGAATCCCGCGCTATTTTCCCCAAAGACGAGACCTTTCTCTTCTTCTTGCTTAGAATCGTATCCATTTTCGATAAGGGACTCGGCTTATTAAGACTTTCGGGTAACGATTTCGGACTGGATCCACTTCTAGACCTAAGCTTACTTCGTCTTTCTGGGATATCTCGCGGAGTCGTGCTTTCGGGTACTTTGAACGCAATAGTTTTTATTTTGGGACTATCCTTGCCGATTTCCTCTCGCTGCGACAAATCTTCTAGCGAATTCGACTTCTTTTTAGCTCTTTCAGGTATTGACGTCATCATGCCTTTAAGTTCCATGGCGAAAACTTCGGGCATTTCCAACGCTTCATCTATCACCAGTTCTGGTGACAAATCTAATAATTGTTCCTTAATTTCGGCATCTTTCAGCTCATCAGCCAATGAACCCTGCTGCGACTTTACATTCGAAATTAAATGTTCAGTGTCGGGTTCAAAATCCAGATTTTCAAAAGTAAGATACGACAATGCATCCTTTCCTAAATCTACATTTTCCAAGACGAGAGTTTTCCTTTTTGCATATAAATCCTCCTCTCGTATAAAATCGATGTTTCGCTCGATAGGGTCATCGATAATTTTGACGTCATCGATGTACGCGAGTTGTATACAGTTATCAGCTGCTTCGTCGCATGTTTCGTCTATAGTCGCGATCGGGGCCAAGTCGCTGTGAGTCTTATTTTCCTCGTTTTTAGGCTCAGGTTCTTCAAGCAACGCTACCGTCGCTTCCCAACCTAGGTTCGCTGTATTCTTCACTTGTTTCTCCAATTCGTATGCGAGTGCTTGAGTATTACTCATACTCGATATTAAAGTATTTTCTGGGCTAATGTTTTCTTTGATTCCTCTTATCACTTTACTCGGTAGTTTGTCTACCGATTGTCCTGTGTCTGGACTAGTTTGTTTGTCCAGCGAGTTCTCGGATCCTGAAGATTTGAGTACCGCAGCGAAGGTCCTTGGTCGGACTACTTCAATTCGTTTTTCTTCTAACTTAACTTCTAACGCTTGGGCTTTTTCCAAAGCACCGGCACTAAAATTCCCTTGAGAGGGTTTACGACTGTTTTCGCTTGCCGGCGCATCGGGATCATCGTATACATTTTTATTCAAATCGTTGGGCATTATGAGATCTATATTATCACATGCTCGCGGCAAATCGTTATTGCCATTCGAGCTTGCGCTTTCCATACTCTTTACGCTTAAAACTAAACTTTTTTGTACTAAATTGTCATCGGTGGTTAAATCGGTAACTTTATCTACGTTCCTATCATCATCTGCTGTTCTCTCTGACATGTCAATAGCATCGTTACTTTGGGGGAAAGATTGAAACTCGCTCAGTGTGTTATCGGTGTCCGTTGACGGTGTTTTGCTATCGAGTTTTTTGGAGAACGATTCGTCTACGAAGGAAACTTGTACCCTTTCCGATAGTGTAGAATCTGTCGCTTCAGATAAACTGTCTCTGTCTTCCTTATCATCCTTTTCGCTCTTATCCGTGCTACTTCCCCAGGACCAAAACGAGCTCGTCAAAGATGAGTCTTTTCTCGGTGGTGTGTTAGATGCAGATTTCTTCTCATCATCACTTTGAGATCTTGAGAATATACTGCTCGGATGTTGGAAAAGACTCAATAGTTTTTCCAAATTGCTCTGAAGTTTCATTTCGACTCTATCAGGCTCCGGTTTGGATACATGGAAGCTAGCAGACGGCGGCACCCAAGATATCTTTCTCATTCTGTCCAAACCTTTCGACTTCATTGCGGGCACGTCGAGTAAACTGTTTGTACGTTTAGGAGACGTCAAAGTTTCCTGAAAACAGTCTTTCTTAACAGTTTCCTTTAAACTCGAATTATGTGTCAACGTCCCTTCGTTCGATGACGTGTCGTCTTTATTTTCAGATGGATTCTGCAGCGAATACTCAATCCCCGAATCAGCCGATGTAACCATCACTTTCTCCTGTCTAGATTCCAAAGAACTAACGCTTGCTTCTAAACTAGATAAGGACCCGTGGAGCTTCTTTCCACCAAATGTAATAGGGGACACGCTTTCATTCGAACTAACTGACATGTTAAGTATATTCACTGGTGTTACTTCACTGGCTGATTCTATGCTACTTTCGGTGGACAAATCTCTCCGCCTGTCTAGTTCAGTGTCAGATTCGACTGATTCCTGTATTATAATCGGCCTAGCTCTTATTTCTCCAGTGTTTAAGCTCTCCATCGAGCTACCAGATATTTCCAAAGACGAACTGCTATCACAAAAGGCACTATCCGGCTTCCTTTTCATTAATCTAGAAACCTCTAAGTCAGGACTATCGAGACTTGATTCACTCTTATTCTTCTTTAACACTACACTATCTCTCGCTATGCTACCAGGTACAACGTTATATGCATCTACATTACAATCGTCTGTTTGCGTGGAATCATTTTTAACTTGTCTCGTTTTACAAGATAGGTCTTGCATTTCTTGGATGAGATTGCCAAGATCTTCTGTGATGGCTTCTATCTGTTTTATGACAGCACCATCTCTCCTCTCCACGCAAACAGACGTATCTACATTCTTAAAATCACTAAATTTATTTACATTACATACATTTTGGTCACAATGTACTTTGGCTATATCATTAACGTTACATATAGTGTCTCGTTTAACAGTCACTTTCACATCTAAGTCTACTATCTCCATCTCATTTATATCTACACTATTATTAATTAGTTGCGTCTCGTTCTTTAACACGAAGTCGTCTCCTACTTGAGTGACCATCTCATTATGAGATACCTCTTCTTTTTTATCTCTAAAGCTACTGCTGCCTCCGTCACACACAGTGTGATCTACAACAGCATCATTCACAATCTTAGCTAAACTAATATCTTTAACATTAACTTTATCATTAGTTTTAACACTCTTCCCTGTATTTTTGTCACATAAAACTGTTCCAACATCACTGGTATCACGTAAAAAGCTTTCATCACTTGTTATATTTTGGACAACATTTTTTATGCCACTTGTTTCACTCTTAACGTTTTTAATGCTTTCAGTCTCATCTGATACAGGTTTAAGATCAATTATATCACGACCTTCAACAGCATTACTTTTAATAAACTCGGCTACTTTATTTGTAGCGATATTATCATTATTTTTCATTATAATCACAGGTATTAGAACTTCTTCAATAACTTCTAATTTCTTGGAAGCATCCTTTTTACTTTTTACACTAACTTTATCATCTATACTTATTATTTTCTCTGAAGATTCTTGATGTGGTAATTCTTTTTTCATTTGCCGAATATTCGAATCATCAGCCTGTAGTTCACTTCTTAACAACGAAGTATTTTCTTCTTTCACATCTAATTTCTTACAATCTATATTCAAGGGTACAGCTTTATTCACTTTATCGACTTCTACTTCTTTTGTGTGTTCTATACTCGGTGCCTCTATAATAGATTTGTCAAGTAAATCTGGTATTTTTATTGAATTATCATCTTTTTCTTTATAATTATTAGCTTTAGGCGGAATAGTTACAGGTTGAACAAGGGATTCTTGTTCTTGAGTTCCAACTGTTACTAAATTTTTCTGTTTTACGTTTTGACTATTATTGGTATATAATAAGACGTTTTCTGTACATTTTTCATCAACACTAGTTGAAATAATAGTTACAGGCACAATATTAGGGGTAGTAGTTAAAGGAGGAGTTGTTTGACGTTTACTTGATTCCACCGAATCTTTAACTACTGCTGCTGCTTTGTCCACCAATGAATTTTCAACTTTATTAATATTATTTCCTTCAGTTTGCTTGATTTCTAGTTTGGTAGCTTTAACATTGACTTGATCCTCTACTTGAGTTAAACTTTCTGATATTTTAGAGTCACATTTTTCTGGCTCTGTTTTGATTGTATCACAAACAACATTGTGGATATCTATAGGTTTACTAACAGTGAAGCGTGAATTATTAAATCTTTCAGATATTCTCTGAAAACTGGCTCCCTCATTTGGAGCCTTAATGTTTACAACTGGATCAGCAGGTTGACTGACGATAAATCTAGCAACACTAATAGGTGTACCACCAATTGGTAGAGAACTATATCTACTGACTTCAGAATCACTTTTGACGCTGTCCGGTGTGCTGGCTAGTTCAATATCATCTCCACCTTTAACAACTCCCGTTTCCGTTGTTACTCCTGGGTCACTCATAGAGCTCTCGGGTCGGGGAACAATGGCACCTGCAGCTGGGGAAGGCGGGGGAACAGTGGTATTGTAAATCGCGTCATAATTTCTCGTAACAGAAAACCGAGAAGTAGGTTTCCGCGGTTGCGTTGCAGGGTGAACTTGTATTTTGGGTGGTTCGGCTACCTGCAAATTAACAATCCGTAAATAGCATGAAATTTGTTATATTTAAGCTGTCGTTCTTGATGTATTATTAAGATGTAATGCGTAAAAGCGCCTGCCCACGAATAGTGCCAGCCTCTATCTATACCATACCTGTACGACTCTGAACCGTGACGGCGAGGGCGAGCTCGGGGGGCGGGGGGTGGAGGGGCTGGAGCACGAGCTGTCCGTCGACGATTCACGTTCCGGCGTTACGCGAGTCACCTGAAAATTATTGTTCAATTTTTAAACGACAGCCAAACTCAAGAAAATATAGCTATTTTATAACAAATTTTCTTGGTCTTTTACCTTCCAGCGTCACTCACTTAGGATTGATTTTAACGATAGTTAGACTTGTAAAATAGTTTCTAAAATAATTCTAGTGTGCGTAACTTTAACGTATAGTACGTATATGTATCACACCCGAATACGGTCTCATATCCGCATACGGGCGACCGTGCACAAGTCTGTACTTGCACGCGCATATATAGGTAAGCGCGTGTACGCGCACGCGTGTTTATATTTATGCGTGATAATAAAATTTATATATTACAAGTTGGGTTTAAACATTTTTTCAAAAACAGAACTATGTACGTGTGTGTCTGTGCAACAGTACTCACATAGAAACGCGACTGCGGGTGCTGCGCCGGCACTGGACTGCCAGCAGGCGAAGGCGCGGGCGAGGGCGCCGGGGAGCGTAGCCGGCTGCGGCGCTCCTCCTCCGCGCTCGGACCCGGCTGGCGGACAAGGAACAATACATTTATGTAACATAGCTGCAATATAATTGTAATAAAATAACCTTCGCTATCCAATCAAGTACCTTAAAGGACCTAAAGTGAGTTCAATACATATAATAGATCGAATGTCTTCTTATTATGTACTAGAACTTGCCTTCGCTTCGGAAGAAGACTTGTCCATGGGTTCCATAGATGCCATACAAATTTTAACCATATATCCCGCGGGAACAAAGCAGTATTCTGTGATAAAAAGCCACAAACATGCAAAATTTTATCTAAATTGGCCCATTGGTTTCGGATTTGCCATGCAAATTTTAACCTGTTATCCTCTGAGTACTAAGCCATGTCCTGGGATAAAACATATCCTATAACCATTCTTGGGTTTTCAACTACGACTATGTCAAGTTTCATCTAAATCTGTCCAGTGTGTTTTGCGTAAAGCTCGAACATACAGACGGATAGACAGACAGAAAATAAAACCATAATAAATGGTGTGGTCTCTATATCGATAACCAAGCCGTCTCGCATCAAATTTTTTAAAAAATATTTAATCTACAAAACTGACCCCATTACAGTTTTATTATAAGTATGAATTATATAAAAGAACCACCGTAAACCGAGGCCCACAAAATATTTCTGGACTTTAGAAAGCTAGTACGAGGAAACTATTTGGTCATTACCTTAATAAAGCTGGCAGTGTGACAGGTGAGGCTGATCTTCCTGAGGAGTCGCTCAGGCGCTGCCGACGCGTGCGGTTCGTTGCGACGACACAGCGCGCGCACCTCACGCGTCAGCCGTGCGGGCGCCGAAAGAGACGTGCCGCATTCCTGATCACCGATATATCGACTTTTATACATCAATAAAACTCATTTTACTTCATCACATGACTTTTTAATTATATAAGCAAACGAGCAGCCAGACCACCGCCACTCATGAACGTTCACAACACCAGACTGCCACAAGAAGGAAGAGTCAGACCTACATTAGCCAGGAAGAGAAATGAACAAGGGAAGCGGTACATCACTGGAGCAAACGGAATCAATAACGACACGATAGCAGAAGAATGGGAAGGAAGATAAACAACTGTAGGTGTAAAAAGAAGACAGATATAAAACACTCACAGCCTGCTCATCGAGGTCTATTTGTGTGAGTGTATTGTTCTCTTTCATAGCATTGACTATCGCCTGTAGACCTTCCACGCCCAGTTTATTGTCTCGCAGATCCAATCTCTGAAACAGAAAGTGTTATTTTAGTACATCTTCATAAAAATAGCTGACAAAAGAATAACCATGCCATCAGCAACACCAGTCATTGTCAATGAGTTCCTGTACTGACTGTAACGTATCCTACTAAAAATTTAATTGTAAAAGTTTGTGAACATTTTTAGATATTTAAATGTTTATCATCATTCCTTCACGTGGTAACTGTTGAACAGATTAAGATCAAACTTGGCACAGGGATAGACCACTTCCAGGGCATAACAATAAGACATATGTTATCCCGTTGTCAGTTGCCCTGAGACAATAAGGACGTTCATAAATATATTTGGGTTTCCTTAACGCGTTAACAGTTCAATGCATTAAATTGAAACTTAGCAAATGAATAAACAACGTCCAGGAAATGAACATAGGACAAATTTTATTTCGATTCTGGGTTCCCCTAGGATATGTTGGCACAGAGATTTATATTCTAGAACAAAACAGGCAACTTCTTCAACACATGGCACGGGCGAAGCCGCGGGCAGAAACTCGTACATGTATGTGGGATGGTGGCGGAATAAAAGCAATTACGGCTAAATCAACTTTAATTTTAATTTTTAGTCTATTTACATCCACGTCCTTTTACATCCGTCGTCTTCCTTTTTTCTCCTGTCATACTTCTCTTCTTTTCCATTCTTTTTGATTCCATTCATTGTCCAACCTGCCCTTCAGATGTATATATATATCATACCTGCAGCCTGGTCTCAGCGCGCACGAGGTCGCCGAGCGCGCGCGCCGCGTCCGGCCCGAGGCGCGCGGCCTGCAGCCCGAGCGAGACGAGTGCGCCCGCCACCGGCCCGGGACCCGTCGACAGCGCGCGCACCGTTTCCGCACCCAGCGCATTGCGCCCCACGTTCAACACGCAAAGCGACTGGGAGGAGCGCTGGCGAAGATACACATTAAATATATTAGCTATTCTTATTTTATATTATATTATATTAGCGATTCTTATTTTTTTATTGTATATATATATATATATTATTATTATTTAAGGCTTGCCTACAATCAGTTTTGATAAACAAAAATCAGTTTTATGTGAAAATAATACTTTTTTAAAGCAATATTTTCGCTACCACGCAGTACAAAGGTCGTAAAAGCCATAAACCCCTACTTTAGAGAACGAGCAAAGAACAAAATTGTAAAAACATTTTTGTTAATATTTTTTTTATTCTTATAGTTGTAATGTCCCTATTAAGGGAGATTGGTTACGTTTTTTTTTGTTCTTTGCTATGAAAAACCTTCTTTTATTGTCAGTATCTTTGTTTACTCGTAAAAGTTAGCGTGGATTTAAGACCCAGTTTTTAAAAATGGTTTATACACCCCATAATTATTTGAGTTTTTTAAATTTCACTAAGTCACATTTTATGTTCCAATTAGATTTTAATTTTATTTGAAATTTTGCCTTAAAAAGTTCTAGTAACTAATCGCTATTACTTGGACCACAACCCTATCTCAATTCCGATTCTGTTTTTACTAAGGCATGGTTATATGTTTTTTTGGTTCTTATACGTACATTCGCACAAAAACTCTGTTTAGGGGTGAAATCATTTGGGCCGTATAAACCATTTTTTTGTGAATATGAAAGCGTCACCTAGGCCAATCAATAGAACGAAAAATACTAAATAAGACTCAATCAGAAGTCATTTATGTTGAAATGTTTTATACGACCTTTCTTTCCCAAGGCGTCGATATGTCAAACATCAATATTCTGACGACTTAATCATTTAAATATGTGTGTGTTTATAAATAATACTCACCAACACTTTAGCCAAGAATTGAGCGCAGTTCCTGGTCAGCTGGTTGTTCCACAGTACCAGAAACGCAAGACCCCTTGTATCGTATCCACCCACTAAAGGAATTAAAATAATATTAATTTCACACCAAAACGGAAAAAAAATTAAAACCCAAGTAATACAAAATATTTAATTTAAACAAAGAGCTTTCTGTACGCTCTATTAACTCTCTATAAGCGCTCTAAAGTACGCGTCAGGTCGACGTGACAATTTTCTAGTTAGACGTATGCCAGATATATCGACTGTGTTTTGCAATCAAAAAAACGTAAGAGTATAATTTTAAAAAGTAAGATTTATTATAAGAAAATGAAAAAATGTATTATCTATCCTGGGTCCGCGTACTTTCGTTAAATGTTAAAAGTACTGCTTACGTTACGTATTACTGTTTAAACACTTACATGGCACATGATGCGGGGAGAGCGGGGACGCCGCAGAGGAGGGAGGGGTCTGCGCCGCTTGGTCCACCAGCGCGTCCACTATGTGACCCACTCCGGTGTCCTGCAAACAGACATCAATGTCTCACTTCTCTATATTGACAGCTTACAAACACTCACACAAACTAATTGATGGTAAATGGACATTACCACTTACAATTATCAGTAACTCTATAAGGTACATCGATGTATAGCCAGCCTAAAAACAGGTTAATTATTCTACCCTATAGCCGAAACACATAACAACATAATTTTAGGGATGTAATAAGTAGCCCTACACGGGATCATAGATTCCAAGATTAATGGATACACTAAACCAAATTCACCTGTATCTGGTTATTTGACAGATCCAGCAACTGTATTCTAGTGTTGTACCGCAGCAACGAGCCGAGTTGCGACGCGTCAGACGCAGTCAAGCAGTTGTCACCCAGACGCAACTCGCGCACGGAACTGTTCGATTTTAAAGCTATAACTGTAACAATAAAACACATGGTCCTAAATTTCATTCGAGCTGTGGAACTTGCTTGGTATACTGGCAAGAATACGCGTACTCATTTTTGTATGCTATTTAATAACGAGGGTTGCCTTGAAGTTCATTAAATGAACTTAATAAAACTATATACCTTTACTAATATGTGATACTAAGCTAAATCAGTGGCTATATGAATAGTCCTTACGATTGACAGTCCTGAATTCATCTTCCTTTCTTAACGATGACGAGGCAACCCAGACTTACAGGCCTAGTTAAAATGCTGTAACAAAAGATTACCTAAGCTGAGCAGCGGTTCTCCAGATAGCGAAGCCCGCTGCAGGCACAGGGAGCGAAGTCGACAGGCGAGCGGCCTGAGCGCGCGCGCCAACACTGGCGCATGAGCGGCTTCCAGTGGACTCTCAGAGATTTCCAGTTCCGAAAGCTCTGCACTCTGAAACGAGTTCATTATGATAATTATTAAATGGACCAATAAAAGTTCTTCTTTATTCTACTTTATTTTATTCCATGTAAAATGGTACGTGAGGCTAATTTGTCAAAAACTGAATACCTTCTTAATCATTCTAGAAGCTGCCTGCCACCCACGTATGCCGTAGTGCCGGGGACCGCTGATGCAAACTGCAGATGCACTCTCATAGTACTCCAGCATATCAAAAATTGCTTCCTGAAACCAATAGGTTTTCGATTGGTCTATGATATGCTTAAAACAAGCGAAGTGCTCCCTTCAAAAGGAAAGTAACTGCAAGATCATTTTGATGTTCCTGATATCTGTTTCCTCTGTAACCATTCCATCTGAAGCCTCGTCTGCTCTTTTATCGTCATTAAAAAATATTTACGTCCCAGTACCATCTTTAGTATCTCTGTACAACCCGAAAAACCAAACCTAACGGGAACCATAACCGAGCTTAAAGGGACAACTCCTGGTAAACTAATGGCATACTTACTGCACCCTCATCATCGAGCTCAACGCGGTCTATCTCAACCCGTCTGAACTGCACCTTCCGAAGAAGCGCCTCCAGCGCGTCCGCGGGCGCGTTCCCGAGCAACGTGCACTCCGCGAGGACCAGACGAGAGGCGCGGGTGGTGCCGCCAATCGAGTTCTCTGGTAACTCCTATAACGTTAATAATAATGATAAGTTGTACCTAGCCTTGCTTCAACTTGTCAGTAACCGAAAGCATAGGTCTGTCTCCATATAAGTGGAGGCGCTGCTCCAAAACTCATTAGTGGAATGGTTCGTTACCAACCCAATGACGGAGGGTTATCAGTCCTCCGGCAAGTCTTTGGGAATGACGTGTTACGGTAAAAATCGGGACTTTTTAACTATCCTTATGAAATACTATACTAAGAATACCTCGGAAACTTTGAAGGGTCCAACTCCGTTAAAAACCTTAAAAACTCCAACTTTCCTATTGCCAAATACCAAATTCACCATTGTTGCTGTTTTGCCATTCTGTTACGTTTTTACTTTTGACGTCACGTTTACCAATTACGGGTTGGGTTGCCCAATTACTACGCGTTATTACGGTTACTCACGATATATTTTTCATGACGTTATTTGGACGCAATTCCCATAGGCTATGGTCACAACTGAACAGCTTCGTCCAGCTCAAATCATCTATGAAATCGGATCGAAATATCGTCGCGAAAAACACATCGTGATCATCTGTAATACAGCATAATACAGTCCATGATGTGCCCAATTACTGCTTGTAAACGTGAATCCTTCTTGTTAGACAACCGTTGGTGAATACCATCAGAATATAAACTCCCCAAAATCACCTCCACCAACCTCAGCACCACTTACCCGGATCTGCTCCAAAACTGAGTCGATGGGCGGCGTGTTGTGTATACGACACGCCTCGAGGTACTCCGCTGCGAGTTGCGCGCGCGTCGTCGACGGCACTGCGGACAATACATCACCATTGAGACACACACACACATACACTACGTTTCGAATAATATAATTAGGCTTTAGAATTTCTGTACATTAATTTAAAATAATTAATTGGTTTATTTAAAGTTTTTACACTTTTCGATTTTCAAACTATGCCATCGTTTCAGCAAATTGTGTTTATCATACATCATGTCTGCAGTTGAAATTCAATCGTAATTCAACTTGAAAATTAATTGTCATTGACAATACTGAATAGGTAGTGTATGTAATGTATTTATTTTGTAATTTAATATACTTTTAATTTATTTTTATTTAAAACAGTTATAGTAAAACGTTCTGCACTCCTTCTCCGGCGAAAATTTAACTGTGCTAAATATCATAGTCTTCCGTCCGCGTAATATTCATAAAGATGGGTACATTCTTTACCTATGAATATATACATAGTATACATTTTATTTGTGATAGTATAAAAAAACGAATACGTTGATTCCTCGAAACGGAAAGTGGAACTATTTCGGGAATCAGAGGGACTATAAATTCATACTTATATTTAAAGCAGATTTCCTACAATCTTTAGATAAATTATTCGATTTATAAATCTACTAGTAAGTATCTGCTCGCGGCATCGCCCGCGTAATAGGTACATTGATAAAATATAGCCTATATGTTATTCAAGACTACAATCTATCTCTGTGTCAAGTTTCATTCAGATCCGTTCACCCGTAATTGCGTGAAAGAGTAACAAACATATGTATATTCATTCTCACAAACTTTCAGATTATAATATTGGTAGTATTTAAATTTTGTATTGTTATATTATAATTGGCATATTGCTTTATTCCAGGCCATAATCTATACCTACGCCGAATGTAATTCAGTTTTGTTCAATGCTTTCAACGTGACAAACAAAAAAACCAACCTACAGCCATATCGGCACTTACCATCAGGTGGGATTGTAGTCAAGCATTAATATATAAAATGTTACAAAAAATCTATTTACCCATCCATCCATGCACCCACCCATCCATCCATCCATCCATTCATCCATCAATCCATCCATTCAAAAACCCACCCACTCATGCATCCATCCATACACCCACCCATCAATCCTTACACCCACCCATCCATCCAACCTCACAAACTTGCGCACTTGTAAGTAATATTACTAGGATAACATCATTATCTTCAAATATTATCCTCTGCGATCGCACTACAAATCCGTCTTGTGATGTCATCTGACCCCGTTGTATCTCGCGTGGGCTTTTACGCTCACTGCGTTCGTATTTTATAGTATCTCGAGATCAAAATATGAATAAATCAGGACAAATCACTTACGGCCTTTCGGCCCTAAACTAAGCGGAAGGTTGCACAGCACAACTGACAAACGTACGTATATTTTAAAAATAAGATTCGTGTAACATCTAAACACAAAGCAAACATTCTCGTATATCACGGAAAATATTTTGTGAGAATCGAACCCACGACCTCGGGCTTAGCAGTCAGGTTTTGGTAACCACTAGACCTGTCATACGTCTGAATGAATTGTTTTCAACGGAAATTTTGTAAAATCTCGTCACAGGTAATTGTTCGACACATCACAAAAATTTTCCAAATCCATACAAATTTCTGGCAGGTGTCCATCGACGAGTCGGCATGCGTATGACTCCAACTTTGAGTCACCTTAAGCTGTTCGGTTCGTGAACAAAAAGATTATTTTCTGTTCCATTTATAACAAATGTTATAACTTCACACACAGCCCTACTCTTAACGGTTCCTTCCTTATCGTGGTAACAATGCAGATTATTTAAAAAAAAATAATTTGCTGTTAATTGGTATCTATACTCATAATAACTGTAACTATTAATATATATTATATTAATAATTATAATATATATAATATTAGTAAGTATTTTTTGGCAATTTTGATTCAAGGAGACCAAAACATTTTTTGTCTGGCTGTCTGTCTGTTCGAGCTTCACGCAAACACCACTGGACAGATTTACATGAAACTTGGCATAATCGTAGTTTCAAACCAGAGATCAGTTATAGGATAGGTTTTATCCCAGGAAATGGCTTCATTCCTGCAGGATGACAGGTTAAAATTAGTATTGCATCTTTGAAACTTGAACAAATTTAGATGAAATTTAGCAGGTTTGTAGCTTATAAGGCCAATGGACGTAGGATTTTTTATATCCCAGCTTTGTTCCCGTGGGATGATGGGTTAAAATTAGTTTGGCAAGTCTGCAACAATAGACCAGTTCAGACACAATTGTGAATGTTTGTAGCTTATATGACGAGAAGGATCATTGGATAGCTTTCATCCAATCTTCGCCCGCAGCGAAGGCAATTTCTAGTTTTAACATAAAAATTGTATACAAGATTTGTACGGATGAGAAAAATAGATTTTTATTTAATTAATACATAATAAGTAAACTTAACAGATAAAAAAAATCCAAGCTGTTTACTTAGATAAATTTACATCCAATAATTGGATG